>JAKGSA010000005.1:3335094-3376103 GCA_033558755.1 Philaethria dido
TATATATATATATATATATGTATATATCAATTTAATTAGATATCGTTGATAAATATGATAAAAATATTAAGATTAAGATATAAATATTAAATTATAGATTAAAGTAAGTTTGGCGAAAGTGTGGCTCTGTAGTTATTGCGAATTAGGAGAACGCAATATTGTGTCTGCGGTAATAAATGATGCTATAGCTAATTTGTTACAAAATAAATTCTTTCGCTGCTTTCGATTTAGGATAAATGAGTGTTCTTGTGGAACTAAACGCTGGACTTGTCTGACTAGGCATACCGGGAGGAATTTTCAATTACATCTAAAATATAGAAACCCTAGAGGGCTCCACCTACTCGCTTCGCTAGCTTGCAACGAACAAAAAATAATATAAAAAGTTCTATATACGTGAGATCTTTTCAATAATTCTATCAAGTCCTGTTACCGCTCCCAACGGCTACATAAATAAAATATAACGATTTTTATATAATAGAAAGATTATCTTAGGTGAGATTCAAAATTGCAGTAACACAACTTGCTACATAATGCAATATGCAAAATGGTGTTTTTACATGAAATGTCAACAAAAATTTTAAAATTTTAATGGGTCATTTATTGAATTAGACTGTATATCTGCCCTAATACAAACTTAATTAATTTAATCGATATAAAAACTAATTTGTTTTCTTAACAGTCTATCATTTTAGATATTTTGTTGACAGTACAACATCGTACAGAAATTCTCAGGCAATAATTCAATAATGACTTATACTACGTAAATATTACTATTATAAATAACCAAAGTATATCCTTAATACCTTATAACGGGACAAATAGAGTTATTTAGATGAGAACAGAATATCTTGCCGCTTATATCTTTCTACCTACCCTAATGTAAACAATGCGTTAAGTCGCTTTATTTTCCGATAACATTATTTCACAAATTTTGTTGTTGATATGACACTTTGAAATTGCTTACTTATTACTTAAATATATCTTTATCGTAAGAAGACCTGAATTTGCGCTACATTGTACAAGAATTAGTACAAACGTAAAATAGATAAAAGAATTTCTTTTATATTGCAACTTTAAGACATGCAGAACTGCAAATACCTGGTAACGTTACATGAATAACAAATTCAGTACGTAAAATGAAAAAATCTAAGTTTACAGCTTTGATATTGATGCTTCTCGTCAAAAATGGTTACCTTGTAAATTGCATTTTACATGCAAGAAGCTAAGTTAGCTAGAGTCCACTCTTGCTCGTTTTACATTGCTCACGTAGCGATTTTATTAATGACCAATATTCGATCAATATAAAAGACGCAAATAACACATTATTAATCTATTACATTTGCTGTGTGAATACTATAAAAATACAAGATGTTACTTACATATGTTACAAAAATTGACACCATCATTAACGGCACGAATTTAAATCCGGTTATGTATAAAATTTTGCAAAAAATATCAGTATTTTTTTAATTAATTATAATATATATATATATATATATAATAAAATATTTATTTATATATATATATATATATATATATATATAAATAAATATTTTTTGAATTAACTCTAAATACATGTCAATGCAAAGCGCTGCTTACAAAAATGTATGCCAAATATATGATAGTATGTGTAGAATTTGCTTTATTAATTAAAAGCATAAGTTCTTTAAGCGACAATACCGTCGTTGTAGCATATAACTTATGTTAGAGATATCGCTTTCATATCGCGAAATAGTATCAAGCTTTTTAAAAATTTTACTTTTTATACAAGTAAGACAAGGCAAACGAGCGATCGTCATCTGATGGTAAGTTGCCACCGGCGCCCATGACCTCGTGTAACACCGGAACAGCTACAGGTGTGTGTATTACCGGCCTCTAAAGTGAAGATTTTGAAGGAACCCATGTCGTATCGACCATTCCAATTAAATGGCAAGCAGAAGAAACAACTACTTACAAAGCTGCACTGTCGCGAAGCCACATGTTCAGATGGTGGGGATAATATTTAAGTTTGTCTTCTACTGTGCCGTTAGAAAAGTCAACGGTAGGAATTAGTTCCTGAGAATACTCCCCATAATATATGCGCAGCACAACGAGAAAACGTATCTACGCAATGCGAAACTGTCTTCGCCTTCCATAGTTTATTGGGTACCTAACGATTGGAACGGCTCTAGGTTATATGCGATGAAATAGTTCAAAGTGTTACGGGGTGCGCAAGCCCAGAACGAATAGAACGCCATATTAGACTGAGCCTTGGCCCTTTATAGGGTTAAACGGTATTTGAGCGTGAAGTACTGTCTAGCTCTTCCGATGACACCTAGTTTCTTCGAAGCCAACTTGGTCGGGCTTTATAGATTATCGCGATATTGGCAGTCACTCGAAACGTTAAGGCTCAATACGCTGAGACTTGGCGAGGCTTCACGAGTAGCGGTCTTGAAGACTGGCGGTACGATAAATAGAAGTGATTAACGCATTAACACAAGTTTCTTTCGGCACTAATGGCCTTTTTCCAAGAAACGCGGCGTGACCAGAGTATAAAGAGTCCACCTTGCTATCGTCTGTATAGCGATGAATCCTAGGATCCTGTAACATATATTATAGAAATGTAGGGCATATAACGCAGCCCTGGGGGACGCCAACGTTAACGGGCTTGTAATTGCAGCAGAAACCGTCAAAATTGACCATAACGCTGTAGCCCAGTAAGAAAACTGGCGACCCATATGCATGGTATTCCTAGCTGGATCTGAACCACCGCCTTTCTTCGGGATCAGTGATTGATGATCAGAATAGTCTGAATGTTTCCTAAAAGTTTAGGACTAAAACAGAGTAATGTCGCGAAATAAACGCCTTAGCATCCGTGTCAATTTAGGAGCAATATAGGCGAGATGATATCCGGTTCACTAGGCTTATGATGTCTTAAGAAGACAGAGCTCGCCGCGAACAAAACTTGCTAACAAATGTTATAAAAGCCGTATAAGAATTTTCTTTTAACTGGCCAATTAAGCTCTTAGACGACTTCGAAGGTGCGCAGTTGCATATCCCGTGATATAAAAAAAATTATATATTTTTTTGTATGTGCTCTACTCTATATTTTTGATTACCAGACCATTTTCTATAGATACTATATCAATAAATTAATATTTAAAAAGATAGATCATTACACTAAGCGTCAACATCCTAGTACAGGTGACTATCTAAGCAAACATTGATGGATTATCGACGAACAGAATGGATGCCCGCATGTACTGATTGGGCATTGTGTAGGCATTACTAAAACTGAATTAGGACCTCGCCAGGTACCTGACGTTAGAAACAATAGGTATCGATACTGAAATGTCGATATTGTTTACATAATTTAATTTGTCTTTGATTCTATTAGTCGTAATGTTGTTATAAGTGCAATCTATTTGTATTTTACAAATATTGACCTTTTTATTTATATTGCACCCGACAGTTCCAAGCTATGAGGACTTAAAAAGATTTTTTTATACCTAAGCTTAAACTTTTTAAGAAGTATTAATTTCGTAAGCTACGCAAGTGTGGATATAACTAATGTTATTATATATCGTATATATATGAAGTCCATATGAAGTAATTTATATCAATTTAAATTACTATTTATAATATATATGAATTTCTGGTGATATGTTAAATTTTTAATTTAGATTTAATAATTAAAAAGAATGTGAACTTAAACGGTTGCGAAAAATAGACGTAAAATATGCTAACAAGAAGTTAACGCCGATCGAAACGGAAAGGAGGCTGGGGACAAAGTGGGACTAATCAGGCACATTTGTCGAGCGCCACCCGCGCCTCCCCTGTGGCGTATAATTAACCGGACCTGTATACTTCGCTGTTCAAGTGATTTTGGATCTTTTTCAGTTAAATTTAGTATGTTTAACATAATAACATCACGTGTCAAATTATTGGCAAACAAAATAATTTGTATTTCTATTTATTATTATAACTTAATCATTTTTATTTCAAGAATTATATCTGTTTTCACATATAGCGTATATTTAACCAAATTATGTTTTTATTTATTTATAGAAAAAACTATATTCAAGGCCCTAGAAATCAAAAGTGCTATTTACGTAAGAAAGCGCACCAACGTAACATAAAATTCGATTTAATAATTCACAAGCACCATTACGTAGCTCCGGAGACGTTGAATCGACCTGAGAAACTACGCCTTTAAATATTTGATCACAGACGTTATATGTATTGCAATTTTCATTAATGATTGATAAGGATTTGAGTTGGGGAAGGAAGGCCGGCTAACGCCCATACATAAGTTATGTAAACTGTGTTGTGCTGCTAATCTGAGAGGGCCAATATTGGACGATAGAGAACCTACATTATATTTATTGTCTTATACACTTTGACTATATATTTTCAAAACAATTCTTAAATTATTATTTAATTAAAAATGAATATGCGGCTACAAATGTATTCTAGGAAAAAGTTCTAAGTAAAGATATAAGTTATTGTACTTCAATACAACAATGCTAAAGAAAATTTTGATTGAAATATAATTATTTCATCACAAAGATTATCATCAATTGAAAAATCTGCATCAAACATCATTATCTGCACAAAGGATGCACTGGCTGTTAGGTATAGTAGGAAAGTGTTTTTACAATAGCCGCGTCACCGTGCATAGCATTGTAGTCGCGAGCGAAGTTTGCTATTGTTGATTGTAAAGTTGGAGGTATCGAGGCGAGATAGTGACGCGTTTGTTCAAAGGACCTCTGATGGCTAGTGAATTAATCGACGCTTGTCCGCGCGTCAAAATGATCGCCCCCGAGATAGTTGTGTGCCGCGCCGCGCCGCGCCCCGCTGCGCCCCGCCGCCCTGCACGTGAACCTCACTCGCCTCCACGTAAATTATTTCACAATTATAATTGGCTCACTTTCAAAGAGGCAGGTTCTGTCATATCTACACGAATATTTCGTTAATATACATAATACTTGCTTAATAACAAATAAATTTATCTGAATGTACGCCATGTGATGTGCCTATTGTTTCATAAATCGAAACAGACAAAACCCTAACGTTGCAAACGAACTTGTCATATTTTAACGCAAAAATCCAGCAATATATGTAGTTACGGAAGAACAATAGTAGATAACGAAGAGCGCATGTTTGTTGTTCGAATCAACGTAAAAACAGTTGGTCACAGCCGCCAAAACCAGTATATTCTCGCGTTGCTAGAACACACGCAGACATCAAAACGTCAAACAAATAATTTTCCAATATCACAGGCAATGAGCAGATATCAATTTATACTCCGACACTTGTGCTAATCACTGATGGTATTCTCTTCATGGTTGGCTTTGTGAGGAAATCATGGAGCGAGCTATTTTCACAATATACAAGTACAAACGAACATTTCACAACACAAGTAGTGATCTAATATTGGGATCATTATTGGAATTACACACTACGACTAATAGGACAGATATACGAAGCATTAAGACTGAAATTCCTCAAACTATTTTTTTAAGATATAAATATTTTCAGATCACAACTTATAGAACAATCTTTCAAAGGTGTAAAGGTTTTGTCATGGTTTTTTTTTACAAAATGAAAAGTAAAAATTTTTCGATCGTATTTTGGTTGAGGGCCTTTTTTTTGCTTTATAATTAAAAAAATCGAAAACAAAGTAATAATATTATTAAGCATTGTACCAAAATTATATTAACAAAAAATAACAATGCAAGTAATTCTTAGTGTATGTGTACATTTAGATATTCATTTGATTTCGAAAGACATTGACATGAACGAGAAAGCTGGGGAGTGCGAATTATCGGCGTAATCGGCTTTGTGAAGTGGACCAAACGTTTTGCGATTTAATAGATTCCTCCATCCATTCATGCTGCGTGTTGCAACCTACTAATTCCAAATTAAAGCTTCAATCGCCCTAAGCACATGCAAATGTAGAACGAAGAGCGTTTACACTTATACCGTACGAAATCCCGAACCGAAATTATTGTGTACTTTCCTCGTGTCCGGATATCTAATCTGCAAGTTTACTCGATTGGAAACAATGTGTGCGAAGCTTTATGTGCTTCACAGAAGAGTTAGGTACCGACGCAATAAGCGGTCCTGACGAATATTTGGAGCGTTTGTATATGACCATATACTGCACCTAAATATTCAACAGTGAGGTTGACGACTCCCCGTAGACTCTATCTATTTATCACTCATCAATTATTTGCACAAATAATATTAATATTGAATCTCCGTCCGCAAACAAAAACATTCATAAATTATTTAAGTAATACAAAACCATTGCCTTAACACTATGAATTTTGTATACGAATTACCAATGCGAGTTGCATTAGGGCAGACAGTCTGACAGGCTATATTTCTATACCGAATTTGTGTAACGCCGATAGCGCGCGATAGTCACCCCGTTCTAAACAATCGTGTAGGAAGTATCATACAGACGCGTAAACAACGGGTACGTTTTGCAATTCTGATTCATTATGTACCGTACTCGCACTACGTAGCTGACAAACGCGTCTTCATATGTATGGATTCAAATATATGTAACTACATCAGTTTGCTCGTACTGGAATATCGTTTCGAATTATCTCAATTATATTTTAAGATTTAAAGATAAATCTAAAACTTCTTTTGAAATATATTGTTTTGAAAGATCTATAAATTAAATTCATAAAAATTGATTCATCCAATAAAAAGTAAACATACATAAAAAAGTACAGTCGAATTAATAGCTTCCTCGTCCTTCTTTCAAGTCGGTTAAGAAGAAAATGTTTATGTCCGATATACTTAAAATTTTGCACACGTGTCCGAAAACAATGTATCAATATCAAACTATTAAATAATTAATTGATAAAATAATAAATACCCCACAACGCATAATATGCATAAATACGTTAAAGAACTTTATATTATATATATAAAAAAATGTATGTCCGATATTATGTGGCATTTTTCATTTATAAATATTCCTACGAAAAAAGCAGGCCTGACCTTGTACGAAGTTCCTCTCATGAAAAACTTACAGACTCGCTTGCATGTCAGCTCCCTAATCTGCTTGTACTGGCAACTTAATAATAATAAAAAAACAAATATTTTCAATAAAAAAACCGCATTTAAAAGGCCTACAACCAGAAGATAAAGAGCAACAACACGTCTTCGAAGTAGGAATATATTATTTTTCTACGAAATTAGAATGAATTTACAAATTCAGTTAAAAATAATTTCACGTTTTTAACCTAACATTTTAACAATAGTTATTATACACCAATCAATTTTGTAGTTTTTTTTTTATTTTTAAGCACACAGAAGTCGCGTACTGTTACATTTATAAATAGTAACAGTAATATTTTGAATTTATATAATTTTATACCCAAGTTAGAGTTTATAAATGACCTGTTTTGTCCCACTGCTGGGCAAAACTCCCAGCTCTCTAATCTAAGGATACTAATAAAGGTTTTGTTAGTTTTGGATAAATTTGTTTTTATTATATTATATATATAGTATACTGCTACGGAATCTTTCACAAGCGACCATGACTCGCTTTTGGCTGGCTTTATTTCAATCTATCTTACGTATATATAAATGTGGTGTTATTTAAAAGTTAACATCTAAGTAATATTTTTATTAATATTTTTTTTACCAGTGGCGAGGGGTGAAAATTTTAGTTAGGCAAGCCGGTAAATTATGGGAAGCCGGTAATTTTTAGGGAATCCGATATATTTAGGGAAAGTGGTATAGGATGTCAAGGTATTTAGTAATTTCACTATCGAATTTTGGCGATGACCTTTTTTTAGGTCTAATTTTAGCTCTCTCACTACCTTTTTTGGACGTTGTTTTTTGGTCCACATTTTACTGATGAGCTTTTTTTTAAGGTCTCAGGACGCCTCGCTCTGATACATATACAAAAGAGAATTATCTGCGGGTTCTACGTATTGTGGCTACAGGAGACCCGTCTAAAAGTTCCTATAGAAGAAAATAACTTTATCATATATATATATATATATATATATATATATATATATATATATGTATATATATATATTTATTACGAAAAGATTTAATAGAAATTAACTTTAGGTTTTAGAATGATACCATATTGAAAAATAAAGAATATAAGATAGAAACATTATCTTTTCAATGTAATTGCACTAATTATTTTTCATAAGTTAAACTTCGTTTAAATTCAGGTTTCATAATTAAATAAACAACAGAATTTACAACGATAATATCAATTAAATACGCTCAATTACTTTAACAAGCGGCAGAATTAGCAAGTCGACAAGCAATAATCGCATAAAGTAAGCACAACCGGACATATTGCATTTCGCACAGGCTGTTCCTATTTAGGGACTGGTAGCTAGTGCTCGGTAACATTATACATGATATTTTTATATAAAAACTTATTTTATTAATTTTCATTACAATTACTTATGGCTTCACTCAATGCCTAATATTTTTAAATTAAAAAAAAATGATATCGTTTAATTAGGCTAAAATTCTTTTCTATTTGATATCACATATGACATCTAAAATTATAATCACATAATATATTAAAAACAATACAAATATCATGAAAGGAAAAATAACAATAAATTTAATAAGTATTTTACCTTTTATAAAAGGAAATTTTTAAGTTTACAGTTCTATGAATTATAACTATTTGAGCAAAATATTTTTATATAGTATACGAGTACATAAAACAAAATTTCGAACTTCGTAACGAATTTTAATGCGGTCTTTATTAATAATCTATGACGAGTGATTTGAAAGCTGTTTATGCATATTATGGTACTAAAATATAGTCATTAAAATGAATTTAAGAAGATAATACAGGTTAAAAGTAAGGTAGCAGATCGGCCGTCGTACGTTCGTCGGATTGGCAGCGAACATAGACAACCTAAAAAGATTGCCTTGCTTGTTCTAGAATTACTTATAAATTTTGGCAGCTTGGTCCTTTTCACACCAGACAAAAAAAATATAATTTATGGATAAAATTAATTAAATTCTAATTTTTGACGACGATTTTTTCAATATACACTAATTTGGGAGTATTACACTAATAGTATACGCTATCCAGGTCTAGGGATAGGATTCAGAAATTAAAAGCGAAACGGTCCAACATTGTTTTTATATTTCGATAAATTGTAAAATTTAGCAGTTTTTTATTTCAGAAACGAAGTGTCTATATATCGAAATGCAATTGTGTAGTTTACGCAGGCGAAGCCGGAAGCGGGCCGCTAGTTTCGTGTAATAGGAGTTTAATAATTCGATATTATAGGTTAACTGATTAAACTCAAACGTTATCTAATATGTGCTCTCGGACATATTTCATCAGTAGTAATAAACTCCCAGATATAATTCCTGCATGATTTTCATACTAAACTTTACCGAAGTAGACTTTAAATATTTATATTATAAAACATAGTATTATCAATGAAACATGTAATAAATGAACGTATATGAATATCTAAAAACTTGAATTGCAAGGCTTATGTTAAAATATAGATGATGGTATGTATATATAGGGTCTCGCACTAAGGTATCTAAGAGCATCTTCGCCTACATTTGCAATCGAACTAATGTTCTAGTGATCGAATCCTCTTAAGATTCTACCAATTTGATGTAGTCAAGGTACTTGTCTCTGCCGTAGAGCTCGCGGCTTTTGACTTCCACTTAAGTGAAACAATTGTATATCAAGCAAGTATTCCAGGAACTACGTAGTTATTAGATATGGAACACCGAGCTACGCGTACCAAATTAACAACTTTAACACAACAGGTAATTTTATGATATAAGTAAATTTCAAACATACTATTTTTACGTCTAAGTGGTGCTTCTTTATTTAAAAAAGATAACTATAAAAATATTAACAATTGACCTTTAAATATAGTTAGTTACTTACTACATTTTGTAACAAAATTAAGATGAGCTTAGATATTTTTATACATCACGCTGTATCCCGCATATAGCAGGGTAGGCAGAGGGAACCTGAGAACCTAGTGTTAAGACACTCTGTTCCCCACTTTCCGCTGAACTTATGATAATGGATTAAATTTAAAGAATGCGGCAGAGTATTCGCAGAAGGTAGATAAGAAATGGCAAACCACAAACGAGGTATGTACTATGTGTCTCAAAACTGAGAATATAAAGAGAATTTATCAATAGATACAAAGCACCAAAGAAATATTTATTGACAGATGCCATTAAACATGGTTTGGAAAACTTCACATACATTGGTTTTATTCATACTGAGAAAAATCTTATGGGTTCGCGTCAGCAATATGAAAACGATTAACATATTAGTGTACATATGTTACCGAATTGTATATACTTAATAATATATATATATTATTTATGAGCGTTGGGCGCCCACACATACTCGTAGGTGTAATAACAGTGAGTTTACAATATATACTATTCTCAAATCTCTCACATAAGGTCAAAAGCTGAATTGTGAGTAAAACATGACATAAACGTATTGAGCGTCTAATGAAGGCTGATACGAACCGATGTATCGATTGTTTCATTCCTAGTTGAGGCAGGTCGGATTCTACATCAAGTGGCCCGTCTAAATTTTCGTATCTGTACCCTAGTAATAAGATCGAAATTTCTGTTAAGCTCAAATAACGTATTTGTGACTATAGAAACAGCTAATTCGTATAATGGTTTGGCTAAAGAGGAAGTGCGTTTGCAGGATATATAAAATCTTTGGATGAGCCATTTAATATAATGCTTTATTTTATATTAATAGGCAAACACTAAAAAGTATTCAACACCACATGTATAAAACAGATAACGGAAACTTTCAAAAAAATAAAATTAATGAATGGGATAAACTATTGGTGTCTTTTGAAAAATCTTTATCAATTAAATATTTCCTTACATTTTATGGTTGCAAGGTGAGTAGCGTAGTCAGGACATGGCGTAGTATAATTGGTGCAATCGATTTTCACATACCTTCCAGCGTTAATTCACCGAGATTTCGGCTACACTAGAAAATAGATTATTCGTATCTACCGTATATCAGAGCAAAACCGCTGCAAATCCAAAATGGGCCGTACTAATTCGTAGCTCCAACCGGCCTTAGCGTAGAGGCTGCGTGGCCAAATCAAGTTTGCTATGGTGCATCCCTTGATAATTTGTTCTAATTGAAATTCAAGTCATTGACATGGTCAACCGACTTAATCGAATATCCCAGAGTTCTCTCGTATGTCTGGCTCCGACGTGCATCAGTGCTTGGCATACGCAAAGGGGAAAAACGTTGTCATATATCACTTCTCTTATTTATCAATTAATTCATATGTAAAACCTTATTATGTTTTTATTAAAAAATGTAATAGGATAAAACTTTAATGAAATTTCAAGGATATTAACTAAGTTATTGAAATATAACATATATATATATATATATATATATATATATATATATATATATATATAAGTTTACAAAAATACTAAATTTACTTTTAAAACCAATTTATTTTTATAAGCGGAACAACCAATAATTCTCAGTACCCAATATTGAGTACCCTATCAAACACTTGGTAATAAAACATTACATATTACAAAGCTTGCCTCTATAAAAAATTTGATCATACCCAAAAATATATTATATCGTCACCATTAAAAAGCCTACCATGACAAAATTGACCGATTAAGTGTTTTTGTCGTTATGATTTATGTGTCGCTTCCGAGAGCCAAGCTGATTACCGATAAGTGTCATCAAAAAACTGGCAGAGAAAATATTTAATATTAATGACGTCTCCTTTTACCGAAATTCACTGCGCGTCAACTTATTTGAGAGTTAAATAAATAATGAAAATAAAATAGTACATTTTCAAACAGTGATAAAAAAATGAATACTGAACTAGCGCACGATCCGCGGAAAGCGAAACCCTACTCGAACACATGTTAACAATTCAGAGGTGAATAGAGTGGAGTAATGTTTGTCGGTAAAAGTTGCGGGAGCCGTCCCGTCACGCCGCGCCGGCCTAACAGGTTGCCAAATTTGCCACTATTTTTACGTGTCCCGCTCAGTGATGTGACGGCACACCTGTTGTTTGCTGAATTAAACAAAAACGCCGCGCTGTCAATACCGGATAAAACCTATTTACAACTCTATATTGTTCAATCTCAATGGAAAGCTAAACCTCGCGTTTTGTCTGCGGGATTTATGTTGACCTAACCTTTCAGCTTCGCCTATTTGTATATACCACCCGTATACGTGGAAAAAGTGGAAAATTATATAAATAACTTTTGAAGCCTTTACTTAGAAGGAATGACCTTAAAAAAAGTAATGACTACGCAGTAATTAACAAAATTTGCCTAGATTATGATACCGTATGATATTATTTGCATAAAGAAACGAATCAATTATATGTGAACAATGTTGCCAATATTCTTTTGATATTCATATTATATTAGCTAAATATTTGTATGTAAAGCAGTTAAGAAATAATTAACATTTTTAATGTTTCTGTTACTTTTATTAAATCGGGAATCTAATAAGGTAATAGACATAAATGAGGTCACTATGACTAATTGACATACAAACGTTTTCCTAATCAGCAATTTTAATTGTGTGATTAAATGATATAGGTATATATGAGTAAAATATTAAATCGGCCCATCACTAGCGTAGCGTAGCACGGTGGATCCGGGCGGGCCAATTAAACGGTTTTTACGCAGCCACATATTTGCCCCGATAATACTGTGCGTGTCCCGGTGTCGGCATTTTTAGACCACTAGTTGCGTTTTAATGAATGGACTTAATGTATTCGAAACTTATGCGAAATATCATATGTCATTTTTCATTTCTTATATTACTTGTTGGTTATAAATATAGAATACTAAGAAGTAAGGTTTTTGATATTTATAACATTACAACACTGCATAGCATGCTTAAATGTTTATATATATTCTTTATATAATTTGACAAAAAATCGTCAAATATACTTTGACATTTTGTTCAAAAAATATACACAAATAATTAATTATTCGTAATAAAAAAGCGGTAAGTGCACAACATTTTAATTTCATACTATTGAAATTAAATATGTAGTTTAAGAGCTTTCGACAAATATAAAGAGAAGCTTTTTTTGCTTCTCTCATAAAATATATTGCATTCTGTTTTTGTTAAATATTTATTATAGATTAGGAATGGATTTGGGGCAATTTCTTTTCTATTTAAGGATTCCGTACTTTCAATATTACTCGAACTGCAAAATATTCTAAGCGTGAATAAACTTGTATGTTAATAATTAAATAACTATGATGATGTAAAAGTTTAAATATAAATTGAAGCGTACTTAACTTCAGAGCACAAAATGTTTTAAATTAATAATTTCATCATTTTTAAGATTTCAATGTAGCAGGTGGTGCGGCAAAGGCCACTTGGAAGAAATGCACAAAGTGGAAAACAAGCATTTCCTTTACTCTTTTAGATATTCCCACAAAGATTGGGGTCTTTAAGAGAGAGGCACACAGAGTGCAGGGTAATGATAGTTTGGAATATGATGATGAGCCTTATGAAAAACGTACATATAGTTTTAGGCTTATACTTAGCCTAAAATTGTAGGTATTTATTAGAGTTGAATATATATGTATATATATCTATATCTAATAGAACGTCCGGTAGCCTCGGACACTTCAAGTTCTATAAAACTCAACGCATTACTTAAAGAAAGAGTTATTGTAAATATACATATCTCCTCTAGGGTTAAAACTACTGCAGTTCGATCGCGGTGCGTAAGCTGAGTAAATTAATCGTGAGAGTGTCATCATTGAACCTGTCAAATTTCGTACGCGGTTATTAAGTATAATAAGTTTTTTTTTTAACTTGACGCTGTATCCCACATATAGCAGGATAGACAGAGGGAACCAGAGAACCTATTGTTGAGACACTCCATTCTCTTTTATTAATTAGTTCAGTATAATAAGTAAGTTTTTATATTTGTTTGCTATTCAGTTTTATTGTATTTAGTTCAGTAATTTTTATCATCAACCGAATCATCATTTTTATTTTAAATGTCCACGATGATCTCAAAATGTAGACAAAATTTATGTTAATTTATATTATAAGTGTCGAAGTTTATGAGGATGGATGGATGATTGGATTCTAACAAAAACTACAGGACGAATTAAGATGAAACTTTACAGTGATTAATATAGTTCATAAATTACCATAAATACATAGAGTACATAGGTATAAAGATTTTATATAATTTGGCCATAATAGATTATTATAACCTATTTATCATGTCTTTTTTTCTCTTTTAAACTGTTTATTGCACTAGTAATCCAAAAAAGAGAAAACACGCTTAGTATTTTTTTATTGTAAAACGTATTATTATAACAGTATAGATGTTATCTAACTACTATATAAAATAATAATAATTGAATAAAGGAAATTATTATTATTTCCTTAAGCAAAATAACATGATTCGGGATTTTCTTTACTTATTTTAACTATAGATATTAATATAGATTTGTAATAATTATCATTTAGCTTTACATTATTTCATTTGCTTTTTTTGCTATGAAATTTAAAAACTTTTACAGGAAACTTAAAAAAAGTGTAAATTATATACAGAAAATATTAAAAGTATTAAATATTTGTCTATAGGCTAGAACGAAACAAGCTTTGAAATTGCATCAAAAGAAAAAATTCAATGCAATGCAATCAAAGTCAATTGGTAAACCACGAGAGGAGACCCGAAAGACAGTTACTGAATGATCGGCTTCACAATACTGCACGCTGTGTCGCACCCCTCGCAATTGGAATTTCATTAATCTGGAGATCATCTTCAACTGACTGACGATCCCACGTCGGGTGTCATACGCAGCACAAAAATGTCCATCGTCGACCAACACCGCGGCCCTCACGGGATATTATACTCTATAACATTTTATTAAATCGTAGAATCCAATAATGTATATCACGTGCACGGTGATTTTTTAATTGAATATTCGTAAACAATTTAAAGGCAATCAGAGTATGGAAACCACTATATAAAGCTGCAAACATGCCAATTTAAATGTTAACGTCACAGGTCTATCAACGTGTCAGTTAAATCGGTGAAATGATGAATTAAATTCCATGTAAAATTCGATACCCGCGACAAATGGACTGAACCAATTATAATATCAAAGTTTGCGATTGATCGAACAAACCGAGCATTCATTCGTGCAACTACTATATATGTTTTTCACTTTAAACGGTTAATTCTCGTGGCCGGTGTGTACTGAAAATTATTATATTATTTTTTTATACTTATATATAACTAATTATAATTTAAGTATTTGTACTTCACGAATTTAAATGTATATTCAAATAGAAATCCAATATTCATAAATCTTTTTTTTATCATTACTCGAGAAACTCCTTATCTAAAGGATTCATTTAATGAATAATGACAAAATCACAATCTCAGGAACTTATAAGTAGCTGTCCTGTAAAGTTGTGTTTTTACTCTTGTACTAGTATCGGTAGGACGCAGAGTATGAACGTAGTATCAGCAGCAGAGTATGAACGTAGCAGGTTTGGTTTGGTTCTCTCTGTAGGATCGGCGCAAGACGCGTGAAGCTAAGAACACCAAATTATGATAAATTCCACAATATTCCTACACCTCTATACTGTGAACCGTGCGAATTTCATACACACATTTTTTCTTTAAACATAACATTAAATTTTATTAATTTTAAATTGACGACAGTTCGAAAATAAAAATTTCACTTTATGTTAACATCCGCCATCGCTGACAGCATGCAACTGACACGTTTTTTCGCTCTATGTTGCACTCCGCGATCGACGATATGGGTTTCAGGTTGCCGAAATATTTATAGGCAACAAATTCAAGATACAAAGTTAGTACGCCACTCAGTAATTAATTATAGGCAATACCAATAGAAGGGCCATGGAGCGTTTCACATACGCGTAATTCCAAAAATAATCGATCCGCACCCCAATGCATTAACAGTCTGGTGCGATGGGGAGTCATCGGCCAAATTTTTATTATGCATATTTTTTAATTTTATTTTTTTCACCCCCACGCCGTTGGGTGACTGCATGTGCCAGTATTAAATCAATACCGTCCGAGGCGGCTTATTCTTTTTGCTAGAACGGGGCGAACGTTTGGGTTCACCTTCTGAGCGCGTGTGACTCTAATGGAAGGTCGACGTTATGAAATCCACTCACTACATTTGAAACATAGACTCATATATTTTGCATCCATTTTTAGCGGCCTCTGCGTCCTATAGCTTAGGCCAGACGGCATATGTTTTAGAGATGAAAATTTGCCTCTTGCAACGAAACCTTCGACCCGCACCGTTAGTTTCTAGCTTCATAAAAATGCTGCAGTTCCATTATTCATTTTAGCCCACTGCACGTCAAAGGAATTCCACGTCTTCAAAAAAGTAAAATGAATCTATCTATTCGTAGACTATTAAAGTTTTGGGTATCAATAATATCATGGTATATTCCTTTGGCTTATCAACTAATACTAACTATAATAGAATTTTTTTTTTACGCAAAAAATAGTTAAGTGTACTTGAATTACTAGTTCAACCAATAATATTAACGGATATATTAAGAAAAGATATGTACTGGGCATCTTTTATCATCAATAGGAATATCCGCATGAAAGCATTGACCCTTGAATGCGTCGCGAACATACGACAATTCACTATTGGAACTGCGAACTTTGTGCGCCAATGACCAGCTTTATGTCAATAGTAATAAGCTAACAAATTTCACAACAACATAACAAATTTCTAGCACTTAGTCTCTTCTTAACAAAATATATATATATATATATATATATATATATATATATATATATATATAAATATGCAATAGTGACAAAAATAAAAACAGACAAACAGTAACGAAAACAATGCTTATTGTAGTAAATAATTTTATATTCAAACAGTGCTGCAATAGAAGCAAAAAATGTCACGGTTATAGTAATCGGTTTCAGCGGCAAGTAAATGTCAGGTCGCTATTACGCGAGGACTGAGCACATAAATTATTCGGTCGGACGACGATCGAGATTCATTTCTTCAATACCTAATAAGTGGTTACTAAACCAACCCTAGATAGGTTTAACCCCTGAAGCGCTTGATAGAGTTATCGATGTTTATTGAATATTTATGCTTAAACGAACATTTGTTTTACGTATATTATACCATCGGTGACTACAAATCAAATAGAGAAGAATTATTGTTAACTATTCAACAAAATATGCTATTTTTGTCCTCTTTAGCTTTTAAAAGTCCCTATCGAGGTGATGGTAAGTTCAAGCTACATCAGGATATAAGAAAACTTTTATAATAAACTAATAAGCTTAAAACAATAAATATTTTATTTAGAGATACGAAATATTTTTGATATCTATTCGAAAACATAATTATTTGGCATTCATTGATAATCTAAAGAAAATTTAAATCGATGTCGATAAATAAAGGCTACGTCAAGTCCTTTTCATTCGAGTAGAAAGGCTATTAAAGGTAATTCGACAATGATTACTGCATGCTGCCTTATTTAGTACAAATTACTAGCAACTATCAAATTTGGAAAGCAATATTTGTAAATATTCTACTTAACTAGCCTTAATATGATACCACCGTACCTATAAATTTTATTTGTTTCAAGTAAAAATGCAATAACTAAACTAAAATAAGAAGGATAGTATTATTTATAAACTCAATCATAGGGATCATTACTAAATCAATAAATCTACCTATCAGTCCCAGCCCATATAATATTTAAGCTAAACCTGGAATATAATTTAAATAATATAATATAACAGTTTTCCCACGTTTACCGTGTTATGCAAACGAAACTTAGTGTTAAAGCAATTGCTTTTCGTAAATTCTAAATAAACCACAAATTCTAAAGATATAGGAAGAACCCACTTTAAAAATTCATATTAAGTTTAATATATACTTCACAAAAACTGGGATGGATTGGATTTTTAAAGGGGACAGACAGTCTGGGTCACTGGATGTAAAATAAAGACAGAAGGAGGCAGTACGACGAGCCAAAATTTTCTGAGCAATGTTACATGGACGCAAATACTGAAATATAAACTATATTTCAGTATTTTTGTAATTCTACTTGGGTTAAATTTGACAATTATTTATTTCACTGCTTTACGAGTTTCATTGGTCTAATACTAAATTTTTTTACCAATTTACTAAAAATAAAGATTTCAATAAGTTTTCTTAAAGTATTCGAAATAGAAAGCAAAATACTGTGTTTTTTGTTAACTTAACCTCAAAAACTGCATGTCATTAGAATAGGAAACTTGTGCAGAAAGCATCCACTTTTATCAAATGCACAATATATTTTACATTCTAACATCCAATAATAAAACGACGACTCCCCAAAGTTTCGTTATGCAAAAACAAACTCCATAACAGAAGTAATTATAAATTCAAAAACATTTTTTAAATGGCTACATGGGAATCGATATCGCGACCCTTAGCACCGAGGTCGCCTCCGCAGCTCATTTTGCTCGACGTGTGCGCAGAGAAGCAAAAGCAGTGTTTTGCGCATACACTTTATGTCACCCCACGAGTTATATTTCACATTAAATTCTCCCCCCATTGTTCATTCGCACCCATTATAATTATTCCGAGCGGGATATAAAACAAGCAATCTATACGGACCCATCTAAATACAGTGAAGGGGTAACACTAACAGATTAGGAAAATAAAAAATAAATAGCTTAAAAATTTCAAATGACTACAGCTGATAACTGATTTACTACTTTTCCATGCAGTTAGCATAGAAACCGTCCCACAGGATTTTCATCTTCTATTTTCTGATAGTCTTTTTTATTTAAAACAATATTTTTTTGCTAATTTTATTCATAAGTATATGACATTATAGATATTAAAGACATAAAAATAGCAATATTGCAAATACTTTAGTTAATTATGATATGTTTTAAATATTATAGATGTATAATAAATTTAATTCTAATATTGAAACTATTTGGTTCAACTAACAAAATAATTTATCAATTAATCTTACCCAAAACCGCTTAACTAAGTTTAATTTAAATCTACTTAATAAATACGGAATGCTTGATTTTAGCCACAAATAAAGCGTAACGCTATGTAAGTTGCAAACTATCCAGATAATTATGCAAATATGGAATTTTATAATATACAAATACATTATATATATAATATTTTCCAAATTGGTAATGTTAATGAATGTTGAATAATTAATATATGTACATAAAAAATGAAAGAGAATAGAGTGTCTTAACTCTAGGTTCTCGGGTTCCCTCTGCCTACCCTGCTATGAAATGAGCCTTAACAAAAGTCAACGTAAATAAAATTAAACATCTGAACTTCTGATGAGTGACTAACTATAACAATTCAATAAATATACAACATGTAAAAATGTCGTCTTAGCAAAAAATATTAAGTGTGATTAGCACTCTCATATTAATTGAAATAAGCATATGCTGTTTCAGCAAAAGTTGTACTCGTATAGTTTTCGTTGACAAATTAAAATCATTAGAAATTAGAGCCATCACCAAGCGCGATGGTTGTGGATTCGATCCCTTCTCGGAGGAATGACTATTTTTAAATTGCGCTCAATTCTTTGCTGTGGTTTCAGGTGAAAGTTTTAATATCAATAATTGGTAAATGGAAGCAATATGGATAAGGTCATTAAGTCCACATAAACGAAGCCAGCCAGTTGAAAAAAGAACAGTTCGTTGTATATGTATCTTATATAAATATAATTAAGTAGTTCCGTTAATATAATATATAAACATTAATATCGATTCACTGAAGCGACGCGTATCGTTTCAATTAAACACATGTTATAAGATTTTATAATTTCTTGAACATTCATATAACTATTTGTAAAGCAGTAAAATAATATTTTATGTATTTATTATCAAAAGAATATATTTTTGTATTTAGTTATATGATTATCAATATGCTATCAAGGAATTTATTGGAGATTTCAAACGGTATATGGTATCTGCTTTATGGTGTCTATTTTATAGAATCACTGAATATATACACCTGTATGTTGCAAATAGACAAAGTATTTAATAAACTTTCAAAAAAGTTTAAGTAAAATATTGGTTAAAAAGGTGTAAATTTCCCATAAACCCAAGTAAATATTTCAAATTTAAAAAAAGCCTATATAAAATGTACGATTGGTCTAAATAAACTCATGTCATCTTTAGTAGGACGGACTTACAGGCATACAAGGTTTCTAAACGCTTTCCTTTGCCGCAGAATTTACATGCTAAATCCGATTTGCATCGGACGTACATTTAGCTACAGCCCCACTCTCAAAGGCAACTTGTATTATTTACTAAGCATGAAATGTTTATATCAAATTTCGAAGCAACTCGATGTAAAAAAATTCAATCAAATAATAGAACGTAGATTCATTATTGATGTATGTTTACATAATATGAAACACTGTTCAATGGTTGTAAATAGAATTTAAAACTCATTATTTCCAACGGAACTGGATAAAAATAATAGCAACATGTACATAAGCATATAATAAGGTACGGACCTACCAGCGCCAACAAATCGCATAATAAGTAATAAAAAACCTCCTGTTAAAATCATCAAAACGTGCCACCTAAATACGTCCATAGTGCAAGTTGAAGTAAAATTAGCTGCATAAAAAATAGTACTTTTATTGCCCCGTGGAAGGCATTCAGGCAGTGTTTCGCTAATTCACAGAAGGGCTGAGAGCGCGAGTTTCACACTTACGTGAATCAGTGCGTGAGCTAAGTAAATTCATAGTGCTCCAACCGCCGGACTAATTTAATGAGAGGGCCTTTTCAGCGGGCCGCGCCCCGAGAGCGTCATACATCGCATTAAAATGAGATTTAACACTGAAATGTCATAATTAAGGCACTACAGCGAACCGATCCGCCCGCGCGCCGCGCCGCGCCCCCCGACCACTCCGCACCGATGGAAACGTTTGAGAACAGCTACTTAATTATTGTGACTCTGTACCTATAAGAAACCTTGATTTGTGACTCGGGCATGCGCGAATTTTTAATAGTGTAGAAGCCGGCTATTCGTGTATTTCAAATTTTGAAATAGTATCTGTTGCTATCGTTTTATAGACACCTATCAACAAAACCAACTAGGTACGAACGAAGCAATAAATTGGAACTATGGCTCCTCGTATCCTTCAAAACTTAAATACAAACGTATATATGATTGGTTTCAGGATCCGTCAAAAACTTGTGACCGGGTTACGCAGAAAAGTGCTTCAATTTGTTACGCCGGCCGGAAAGCTCGCCGTGCTGACATATCGAAATAAATTAAACTTTACGATCAGTATACGAGCCTAAATAAAATGAAGCGCTCCTTGCAAATCTTTTGATAGAAACACCGTCGCACGTCGCACACATTATTGCTGCCGCTGTAACGACCGCGTACAAATTATCTCGACTACAAACGGTACGACGACACGCGACTTGCAAACATTTTTAGAGCTATTATCTGGCGCGAAAAACTCCGCGACGCAAAGCTTTGCCGCTCTCAATGATCCACTAACGTGCGACTGACGTTGAAATATAGTGAAACCACAAATTAAGAGACAATTCACACCACTAGGTGAGCGTGTAATTTTTGAGCTCGCGGCGACAGAGTACATTGTCGCGGCGATGAAAGGGTGCAGTCGGCGCTATTAAAACTTACAGCGATACGCGTGAATATAAAAAAGTATCGTAGACGGTGCGGATAAAATAAAAGCGTTGGCACACGAAGAAAATGAAAGGGGTAATTGCGGCTACGGCCACAAAAACGCCAGAGTACTAAACTAAAAGAAGCTGTTAGCGTTTAAGTCGTGTAACAATCTGAAAGGCGTAACATATACTCTGTCTGGTGTATTTATTCAGGGGCTCGTTTGCCGCTAAAAGCCTTACCTATGTTTGATATTTTTAAAGACGGGAAATGTACAACTTAATGCTAAGGTCTCTTTGACAGGTGTTTATAGAGCGGAACATTTAAGTCGATGTCGTAGCTCTTAATCTTGTCTTATATGAATATTGCAATATTGCAAATATTATACTTACCATGTCGCTTAATATTGAAGCATAATATATAAAACTTACCTGAAAAGAAAAATAATAGTAATTAGTGTTTTTGATTTCATACAAAACATGATATTAAACAAATAGGACAACATTGACAACTCAGAGAAAAATATATTTCTAACTAAAATAAGCAAAAAGGCAAAAACATAAAAACAATTTTAAAATAGAACGCAGATACACAACAAACACATTATTATTACGAAATATTCAGAAATTTCATAGCAAAAACATAGACTGTGTATAAACATTATTAGCAAAATGTCATAACTAATACATTGTAGAGTTGTTGAAATGAAATTTTGATTAAAATAAGGTAATTAGTAGGTATATCGAGATGATGCACTTGAATCATGAAAGCAAACTTGATTGGGATACTAATTTTGTAATAAATAAAAATGGATACATCTTTTGATATTCTGTTGAAGTCTTCCCAGTTACAAAAAGAGCTTGTCTTGCCAAACACTTCAACTCCATGAATTGTGTCAAAAAAGCGTTATAATGGAGTCGTAAATCATGATTTCTGCGCCTAATTAGTCCTCGTATTTAAATGCATCAAACTTTATTGCCCACTCTGTTTTTAGCTTTAAATACTCCAATATATAATTTGACCGAAACTAAATGGACGAGTTACGAACGTAACGCGATAATATGTTTTTTAAAAAAATAATAATATCTAAGATCATACGTAATTAAATAAAAATATATTTAAAAATATTCCTTTGTCCACTCTTAAAGAATTCACTACTAGCTGGAAGATGGGCCGGGCTCTATATAATTAGACCAATTTAAATCTTAATTAATATTAATTGTCCGACGTCGGAACGAATCTGTCGTAAAGGAACATCAGGAAAAAAAGTCTTAGTGTTATTATATTAACGGAATAAAGTATCTTAAGAAATGACAGTACCTAAAAATAAATTCGAGCAGCCTGTGAGTGACGACGCGGCGCTACACCGCATCGGCTCCCGCTTTGACGCGCACCCATTACGTTCAACAGACGCGATTTGGTTCTTAGAGTTTTTTTACGTGACTGTACAGTAAAATAATACTTGCCTCTACACGAGCCGGGCCCATTGTTGTCGCTTAAATATAAAATGATGCCTCGTAAGTTCTGTTAGCGCGGATGTTATCATTTATTATTCTATTACATTACATTACTTAGTCATTTTGAAGTTATATGTTGTTCCCGTGTTCGTTGTGATATAGGGTCGAGAGTGACGGGCGGCCGGCAACACGATACAGAGCACAATTATGCATTCACATATGTATTAAATACGTCAAAGACAACCTTGCAACGTTTTATACCAGTTTGCTCTTTTAACTGCGACAATTCCTAAAGATAATTCGAGCTAGCGGATATTTTATATTTTATAGCCGCATTTGACGATTGTAAGCACGGTTTGTTGAATTCTCACTTGCTGCGTGCAATTCTGTAGAGTATTTGTTTAACTCTAAATAGAAAAACTAAATCTCACAAGTTCATTACCCCCGTTCTCTTAATCATATTAATGCACGGGGCACCTGCACATCGCTTAGGTGCCTATTATTCTCACAACAGAGAAATGAAAGGGGTTTCTGGGTACGTAACGAAAAAATGCATGAATTTACGTAAGTCGACTCGGTGACAACAAACAGGAGTAAGTTAGCACACGATCGAGAGTCTTACGACTCAGATAATAAGAGCGTCCGTCAACCTGGACAGGTAAAGGCCCGCGTCGACGACCCTACGCGAGGATAATTTATTTTTATTTCGTCATAAATATTAATGAGATTATCCCGCATAATGTAAATGTCCGCGATGTTGGCAAACGAATATTATTTATTGTAAAGTTTTCAATATTAATTTTTTCAACGTACCTATATAGACTTAGCGCCCGACGATGCGTAACGTTGCGACATCAAATAATAAAGGCCGCATATCCATATGTACGATGCAAACGAACTATAGACGGCATCGACAGATATTTTTGTGAGTCAGACCGTCGGTGAGTAATTAACTTGAGACTTAAAATTTTAATTATAATTCTAATTACCATGAAATTATAACTGACAAGCATAAATTATGCAAGTACAAATTAGACCGACAATAAAATGCTAGCGCTTTTTTGGAGAAAATCGTAAAAGATTCAATGTTTTAATGAGCTCAGTTTTAATCACTTTAAAATAAAACACATCAATAAGCTCTACACCAAAACATTTGTCTGCCCGGGAATAAAAAGTTAATATTATAATGATATATATATAAAGAGACGTGAACACATTTTGTGTTAAAATAAGCGTAAATATAACATCTGAAATTGCAATAAAGGTAAACAGATATGGAAATTTATTGGATTCTCGAATCGTAATTGAGTTTTATTGTAGTAAAAAATATAAATACGAGTATAATATGCAATTACGTGCAATAAAATATTGGTTATAATACGTAGGTATTTTTCCGTTTACAACATTCTTTGTAGGGCAACGATGAAATAAATATACCAACAAAAACATAAATGTGAAAAAGGGAGTCAAGTTCAATATTAAGAATAAGTATAGTTGTCGACTACGCCGATAAAATTGAATCGGTATACAGAATGAGTGCGATCAAATTGTCTTTTACAAAATTTGTTTATAAGTATAGTAAGATAAGTTAAAGTGCACAAAGTAGTAAACAATGTGTTACAATATATTCTGTCATGATTGTCTTATGTTACTCAATTTCCATACACAATATGTAATTTAGATACAGTTTTGTGATCTTGTTATTCATAATATATGCCTAGTGGGGATAGACAGTATATTTTTGCTTGTAATATTCACGTACAAGTCTATTTAAAATATGTAAAAATAACAGATACTTTGATAACATTTATTATTTTGCAAATTTTAAATGTTCCCATGGCATAAAGGATGATATTATAGAAAACATCTTTTCTTTTTTTTAATGTAAATTTGTAATTTATTTCATCCATTAGCCATAGAAACAAATGCCATAAAAAACTGCTAAGATAGCGTTAATTTTAAGAATATTTTATAATATCAATAATTTATTTGAAGGAAAAACGTGGTATTCATTTTTTAAAAAAATATTATTGGGTTTAATTAGAATTTAATTACATAAAATACATGCAATATAATTATATAATCAATTAAATAAAATAAATATTTCACATAATCATGTGCTTGATATACACTTGAGTATAAGCTAACGTTACACGGTGTTAAGCACCGCGTATTTTGCGCGTCAATAGGCCTACTAATTAGTTATGCCTACCTTTTTACAATACGATGTATTTTTTTAAATGAAACTTAGTTTACATAACTTTATAAATGAACAGTAAAATTAATATGTGTGTAATACAGTGTTAACAGTTAAGAATAGTTTATTTCTCAGATAGTAATATTATCTATGTTTTATATATAATTTTGTACATAATAACAATAATGTAATCAATTGGCAGCGCATACAAAGAGTATGGAGTTTAATACGGACAGGTGTAGTTTTTATAGCGGACGCGGGAAACGGGCGCCATTACCGAGGTAAGACAATATAGCAGGGTCAATTGCAAATAATATCATAAACGTTGCACAGTCGGGATATGCAATAGAATTGACCCATACTAATTTGTAACTTTTATAAATATCTAAACTTTATTCTCAAATAATAAAGTTAACTTTAATACTGAATAAAAATATGTCCATTACAACTTTAAATTAAAAAGTTTTTACCACACAATGTATAACAGCACAGCCTCGTATATCATACAGACACAACGTCTGTATTCGCATGGCAACATCGCCGTGAAAGCTATAATTATAACAATTAAGAAAAGTAGTCGGGAATAAAATGTTGCAATTAAATACGAGGCGACTGGAGTGGCAGAAGTGGCACGAGTTTGATACGAAATAATAGGCTGAACTAAAACTACCAGTTTGAGTAAGTAAAACACAACAAAATTAGCAATGGTAGCCTTTAAATTATTAATTTTAATTATTTCTATACTTGCGATAAAATCAAGATTGCCGTAACGTTTTATAATTTATGTTTTATTATTTGTGAGATTATTTGTGTGTACGAGTATGTACAAAATAATATAGGCATATTTTATTTTTATTCAAAGGTAACAACTTTAGCTAGTAAGTAGAGGCCTACTTACTAGCTAAAGTTGTTACCTTTGAATAAAAACACATCTAAATTGAAATAAGTCTAAGAAATCTGTTTGCGTATAAGGCACACTGACAGATAGTTGGTTAATCTATATTGTGTAGTTCTCATCTCAAGAGCTCTCGTAGTGGCAGCCGCGCGTGCACGATCCACAACTTTATTAGCAAGTAGTGCGTCGTCACTACCGCCCGTCCTCCCATCTGGTCTCACTTGAGCATAACTCATAATTCAAAAGATTATTATAACTACATACAAAATTTTATTATGAAAAGCCATGTTATTTTTAAATTAACAATTCAGTGTAAAACATTTTAAATTGTTGTAAAATAGTAGATATAGTACACATACAGAATAAGTTATATTTTTAAGACGTCTACAAATCCAATTATAGATATAGTGTTTTATAATTATATAGCAATAAAATGTTAAATAATAAGCAAGTACAATCGTGGACGGCAGTGTGTGCGCGGCCTACAACTTTATTAACGAGTAGCTGCCATACATCGCTCCCCACTCGTCTCGTCATACCATATCCGACCTTCATATACTAAAAGAAAATATTTAATCCTTTAATTTCGTAATATGTTTCATTGGCGAAATTATTAATGCAATGTGCGATACGTTTTTTGCTCTATGACTTTGGACGTGTTCGGCTTTTCAAGGAAGAGCTTATTCATTTATGTTAATTATGAAATATAATTATAAATTAATATAAAATTATGGTATTATAACGCCTGTCGTGGCGCAGAGTGGTTGTGGGTTCGATTCCTACTTCAGGAAATGGAATTTTTCATTTCCTGGGTTTGGTAGCAAGACAAAGCGCGGCGTTGAGTTCCGCCACTCAGCAAGCAATGCTTCAATTCGGCGGAAAGTGGGGAACGGAGTGTCTTAACACTAGGTTCCCTCTGCCTACCCTGCTATATGCGGGACACAGCGTGAAGCTATGTATGTATGTAAAATTATGGTATGTTTTCATTTAGTAAAGTGGATAACTATATTTTTACATTAACATATTTAGATTATTTCATATTTAATATACCAGACATAACTTTATTGCTAGCAATATAATAAAATGTAAATAGCCTTATTTTATGTACCTACCTATATGATATAAATAAAGGTTATTATTCACAAGAAAACTTGTAAACAGCCGCAGGCTACAAGATTGTTTATTTGTCTATAATATAAATTATTTTTATTACGGTACAGAATATTTTATTCATCCGCATCCGCACCACACGTTATGATAGAAAAATAACGTGAAAGTAACTAAGTAAAAAAATAACAAATATGCGACAAGTAAAGAAATATAGAGACCAAGGGAGCGAGACGAGCCGTAACATTCACGTCGAAACAATAAAAATATAAAGATAAATAATTATAATAACACGCTAGATTAGATACAATGTTAATTAGCCCATTGTTCAACAAAGTGAATAGATATCGACTTTTATTATAAAGAAACACCGTTGAATAAACCTATCACAAAAAGTGTACCCATAGCAGACGCACACACGATAGGAGGGAAATCGTAACACATACCGGCACAGACACACAGACACACGGGCACACGGGCACACCGCATAGCGCGTGTGTAACAATGTAGCCGGGAAGGTCGTGGCGCTATTAATAAAATGGAATAAAAATAAAATATAATTATAATTATTTGCCCGCATTCGTGAGCGCGGGTGTCGATAGCCCAGTGAGGGGAACAATAAAATATACTTTAATTAGACGCGAGTCGAAGCCGCTGTGGTGTCGGTTCCAGGTCGTTGAACCGATATGTACACATTGGGACACTAGCGGCTATCGATCATTTTTCGCGTAAGTTAACGATACGCTCGCGTCACTGTGGGAAATAGATCGGCTGCAAATTAACGCATCTTACGACTGTTATAGAGATAGTGCCTACTTGTATCATATTTGTAATTGTTGAACACTCAATTATTATACCAACGATTTATGTATAAATAACAGTTGCACTTAGTAAAAATCGATGATGTATTTTGCAGAATTAATTCCAATGTCAAGTGTGCTATTTGACTGGACTGCGTGTTAGCAAAATTTTTTAACTGTATATTATGCGCATAAGTATAATTAACTATGAGTCCATCGTATAAACACACTTACATATTTGCTTTAACAGAAACATTCTCGATAAAAAATGTTTAAATATTTAACTACACTGTGATAGTCATTATATATCTTTTTTTTAGTCACGCATAATGGGGCTACGAGTTTTATATATATATTTTTTAATAAATTACGTTTTTGCTTGAATAAATATAAAAATAACTCACTGTAATAAAATACTAAATTATAAAGCACAAATGTGTTATGGTAACAACTAAATATTTTTTTTAATTAAACAAGCTCTCTACAAACTTATTCAACACACAACCTGTTCCGCAAGGGTCAACGGCTATACCAATAATAATTCAATAGAGTTATTAAATATACTTCATTTTTTATTTAAAGCCACCTCAAAAACTTTAATATTGCAGCTCTATAATTATGGATTGTAATTCTTCCTTTTATTCATTTAATATTGTATGTATTCGTACCTTCTGGTCTTATATTTTTATTGAATAAAATATCATTTTTGATTACCACACCTGTCAATGCTGGCATTTTCGACATTTTAAGTAATAATTATGTCCTTGTAATTAAAGAAGCGGCGTCTTAACTATAAAACATTCTGGCTTTAGTTTCATTTATAAAAATAGCTGATAACTACTCAAATTTAATCAATATTGTAACAGATTAGCTAGTAATTGTGGATTATTTAATTTATTTTAGAAATATTATATTAAGTAATATCAAAAACTCTCAATTCCTCATAATAATCGAATAAAATATATTTAATTAAAACCGCAGTGAGATGTATAAGTTTTGTCACTATAATAAAAAGAAAACGGTGAAATCTGAACTAGAAGGAAAACATTTGAAACAATTTACCATTTTATAATTTTGAGGAACAAGGAATAAGGAAGTTATTCAAATGAAGAATGCCGAAAAATATTTAAACGGGTAGGGGGGCGTCTGAAACTGTAATACTCTAGTAAAACATACATAAGTACGTAGCTTCACGCTGTATCCCGCATATAGCAGGGTGGGCAGAGGGAATCTAGTGTTAAGACACTCCGTTCCCCGCTATAGTAAAACATCAATAGATAAAATTAATGAGGTCACTAGACCTCATTTGTACTAACAAAAAAACCAAATAACAATTATGTATTTTTTTCTTATTCTGTATAACACGTAACAACAAAAATGCGACAAAAGAAATTATGAACAGATAAAGCGGGTAGAATATTAAACTGAAACATAATATTTAATCTATAAGCACATAAGTATTCTACGACTAAGACGCCTTTTGCTTTATATGAATACGTACTTGAATTTTGCGTGACACAGCATTCACGGTTGCCACATTCTCAAACCAAAGGCTCAAATAAGTATATTAAAATAACAATAACATTTAATTAGCTACGTCATAGGAAGTATCCAGACACATAATAACTTTATTACAAAGACCTAATAGAATATAAACTGTATCGATATGCATTAAACAAGTTCTGAACTTACGCGACCGACCAATTTATCAATTTACGAGGTGTGTTCAAAAAGTAAGGTGACTTTGTATTTTTAAGAAAAAAAAAAAAAATGATTCGACGATTTTCCAGAACAATTTTCTTCACTGCTTGAACGTTTTCATCAGTTGTTGACGTGCTTGGGCGTCCAGAGCGAGGCTCGTCATTGGCATCTTCCCGGCCATCTTGGAAGAGTTTGTACCACTTGTAAACATTTTTTTTACTCAGAACAGTTTCACCGTATGCCACTGTCAACATTTTAAGTGTTTCGGAACACTATATTATATTTTTACACAAAATTTGATGCAAATCCATATTTTTCGATAGCAAGAAATCGCCGAGCACGCAAAACACTTATAACCTTTACGCCTCTCCCAACCAAACAAAAAATGCTATACACTTGAAACTTGGTACAGATATTCGGGAAGAGTGTACCAACATAACAAAATAAAAAAATCGGTAATCGAAAGTACGTTGCCCGCCAAATTTGAAAAGTCACCTTACTTTTTGAACACACCTCGTATAATACATGGTTCACTAATAAAATTTCGGATTCATATACGTACTGGTTCTGAAAATCTAGCTAATAGTGAGCCTGGGAAAGTGTTATTGATAGAGAAATCAACTTTTCTGCATAGAGTAACGTAATATTGGTTCCTCACTGACAATATTAACTAGCCCTAATTGTATCATGGCATTGGAAACACTGGGAGTTTGCCACCATCATGGATACTCTTTTACTATAAAAATTCACTATGGACGTTTTGCCGTAATTTGGTTAGAGAAATTGAATTATAAACTCGACGTATAACTTTGATGTCGTATCACCATACCTTTTCAAGAGCAAAATATTCAGAGTACCGCGTTTATTGAGAGAAGAAACCAAAATAGTAAAGATTATATTTTTATTTATATTATAAATACATAATGTGTAACTTAGATTGTATGTATGGTTATTTATATATATATATATATATATATATATATATATATATATATATATATATATATATATAAAAAAAAAAAATATATATATATATATATATATATATATATATATATATATATATATACACACTTTAATTGATCGTAATATAAATGCCATTTTTTATTCGATATTTAATTTGTAATAAAAATAAAAACAATAATTAATATATATAATAAAAACAATTTGAGGAGTAATATACTGTTAATGTTATGAAAAATAAACTATAAATGATTTGTTATACGCATTTCATATTATATTTCATAAAGTTATTGAAAAGTGAAGCCTGCGTGCGAGACGGCTCGCAACCTTATAAAGTCCACCATCAGAAAATTTTCTTCTAGAAATAAAATCAACTATTTTAAATGCAATTCTAGAAAATCTATCTAAATCAACAAACATCATCCGAGCATGTTGCTTATGAGAGATTGAAATATTTATCATTACGAGTATATATTGTTAGTTTGTCTTCCACCGGAGCTAACGCTTTTAAGCGTCCACGTTGTAACAATTATAATTATTATGCGCTTGATCTGGTCGTGGACTGACAAAAGAATTCATAATTATAATTGAAATAAATATTAGATACAATTACAATTCTACTTTGTAAGCATATTGCAGTTTTAAAAATATGTCAAAGTCTCACAGTGCTCTATTTATTATAGTGATAATTTGTTTTAAGGAACAATTTACGCAAAATCAAACTAATTTGTACAATGGATCATCCTTGTTTTTTTTTTTCAATTCATTCAATTCTGAATCGATTCTCAAGTTTGTGAAGCCAGTACAAGTTTAATAGATTGCATTGAGTTGGACATAACCCTATATTAAAGAGTTTCCGTAGACCCGACTCTAATAAATGACAGTCGCGATTTATTCCCAAAGGGCCTGAACCTACGGAAATGAACTTTATGTTAACAAGATAAGATTGATTTTCAATCAATTGACGACGTTAATTCGCGATCTTACAATGATACCGGCAATCCTCGATGTATTCAAAAGTTTTGAACTCAATTGTTGTCAGACAAACAATAATAACCTTTATCACAGTGAAGTTAAGTTTGTATTATTACATTTCAAATTGAATACATATCACTTTTCTGCGTTCTGTGAGAACTGTTCCTAAGAACGTCCATTACAGTCGACTCACACTACATTTATAGTACGGAACTAATGTTGCTTTTAATTTCTTTTATTATAATTATGTAATTACAACTTAACAACTGCTCTCACATTTAAACTAGCTACGAGTATGTACAAGTTATTCTTCAAATTTATATTTAAAAATACATTTTTTATATTTTTTACTGGACATATACATTAATATTTTATTCGAGTATTTATCACATAATCATTGTAATTTAAGCACAGTTAAATTTTTTTTTATCTAGCCCTTTATGAAAACACTATACCTACATATTATAAAATCTACTCGTTTTAAGAATATAAACAAGAACATTGAAATTATTATAATAATATAATAACATAGTAACAAGATAAAAAAAACTCTTAGTTTAACGTACAAATATGAATAGTGAACAAAACCGGCCGTGTGGAACGGCCTCACTCCCACATACCTCATTTGTTATAAGCCACATTATAATCACACATTGTATCGGATAATAAATAGAAAAAGCGACAATAGCAATAACGAGTCACAAATAGATGTCTAATAATGAAATTGTACGTGTATAAATACAGGTTGTGTGCGCCGGTCCGTCGGTCCGTTTAATAGATGCTTTGGGTAATTTAATAAGGTCGCTTCCGTGTAGTGGTCTCATATTGTCGCTACAAGGTACATCTGGCTATATTGGAATTTCATCAACGCGTGCTTAGAAGATACTACGATGCCTGCTTATAAGTTTTGGTTAAAATTCCGGCGTCTCCACAGACTTATTCCATGTTACCCGTTTATGTTTAGACGATACAATATTGTTACCTATCTATCTACGTTACGTACGTACTTATTCTTACGTGAGCTTGGCGTTATAAAGTCATGTTATAGTTTCGTTAGTGTAATCCGTTGACAGTTGAGTTGCCAATATATAAGGGAAATATGGTAGAAATCTTTATGATAATATAATATAGATACAACTACATATAAATTAAACTTAACATCAATGGAGCTAGTAAATAAACTGCAAGACTACTTAAAAGATATTACTTTGCGTTTCAAACATAATATGCACTTATTGAGAATTAGGCATTGCGCATATTATTCACATAAAACATTTTGAATACAATTTTGTAATAAATATTTTATACCTATAATAAATAATAAGTACATTTTTGTTATAACAATAATTCAGTATGTATGATAAGAGAATGTATTGTAAATAGATATATTACCGGAGGAGGTTGGGGCAATCCGGCAGATTCGAACCGCCTTTTATATAAAGAGTATATATTTTCTTATAACTGAGGTGTTAGTTAAAATATGTATCTTTACTTTTTCAATATTAAAATACTGTTAAATTATTTATAAAATACTGTTATATATAAATAAAAAATAGAATATGGGTCAACTACCTAAAATCAATAATCTATAGGGAAATTTGAACCGGTTCTAGAAAGAGTTGACATTGTTTTTTGCAGAGATAAATTGAATCTATTTAAAGATTAATTAAAAAATGTATTATATTAGATATCACAAAAGGAAGTTGAAGTTATATTATTAAAGGCACAGTTATTATAATTCAAAAAAATACATAGACCAACATCTTCTGAAACAAAATGTTCCTAATGACTATTGACGCTTTGTAAATATGTAAGAACAAATTGTGATGGTAGTATCTGTTGATGTGACTTCTCCCACTTGTTTCAGCGTTTTAATAGCTATCACTTGGACAATCTCAAATTATTTTACATCCAATCTCATGATAATTACATATATATTTTGAAGCTCAAATTTGTATTTCTCGCTATCTTTAAATTTATAATGAAATTATTCACATCTTTTACAGTGTTAAAATAATAACTTAGAGTCTTCTCAAATTCATCTCTGAGTTCTTGTGTAGAAAACCACGAAAACAATTCTTTCCAGCTCGCGAAGTACATACACCACTAATCACATCTCCAAAACGCGCCATGATTCAAGTCTCCTCCCACTTATAATACTTTGATATTAATTATTCTTCATAATAATCATCAATAAATTTCATCTTAGAGGAAAAATATTTAACACTCTCCCTAAATTACAATAATCAGGCAAGACAAGGCATAGTAATAATATACCATACAAAAGAGCTGCATGCTTGTTGTTGGCTTCTTGCAAGCTGCCAAGGATCGCATCGACGTTTCTTTACAATACAATTTAAGTTTTGTAAGGTGATTCGACTCGCCTGTATGGACAAGTTTCCCGGACTCCTCCTATATATACAGATTCGTCACGACACGCTTAAGAGAAGTGTTTTTCTTTTAATATAAAAAGCATTTTTTTTTCCTTAAAAAATAAACTTCTCTTCTTATACGTATCTGCATAAAATGGTATTTCACAGATGTGTAAAATAATCCATAAACGTAAACATAATTTAAGCTGACCTTAAATATCGATTGCATAGTAATTTCTCAGTTTTTCTTCAACCACCTTATAAGTTCGTCATATCGAACTTGATATTTGCAGTTAAGTAAATATAATTTTAGCATTTGCTTTTAATTAATCTCTTTTTACGTAAAAGGTGTTTCTAATCTACTCCAGTCGCAATCCCTCAGTTGGAGGAATTTATACTTAAAACACTTAGCAGCAATGGTCAGTTTAAAGATTTACAAAAAATATATTAAATATTTAGTTTTATATGTGTATGAATAAATGCAAACATTAATGCAAATACTAACGCAATGAGAACCATAAATTGTAAACTTTATTGGCAGTTTTTTTTTTAAATATGACAAAGATATTATTTTATATGCTGATTACATTTATGTAATATTAATATCTACTTAATGAATTCCTCAAATATTAATATGTAATTTATCGACCATAAAAAGTAAAGTTATTGTCGAACAATCAATCCACGCTTCAATATGAATATCAAAAACACGCCTACTTAGATGTTTCTGTCGGTTATATGCATATATGTCCCTTTCATTATATTAAAACTATTTTAGCGTAATCAAACAAACAGCATTACAATATCAATATAATTTTAATACAATTGTAATTGTAACATACATTTAAATAATTAAATCACTAAAACGTACTATATTATTCTAAAACATTTTCAATGTGATTAATATTTACTTACAATCTAGAGAGAATTTAACCGTAAAAAGTGCCACCGAATTCAGCGGATCAATAGTTTGAGCACAAACAAAGTTGGTTTCCATGCAGACGGTGCAGAAAGTCGGTGGGCTCTTGTATTTTTAATATACCCCTCCCCCCCTCGGGCCTTCGCCTCGGGCCCCCATTTTAACATAATATAAAATTATAAGCGACATGAATCACGATAATGCGGCGCGGGCCTGTGTGCGCGGCCAATTCACAACTTCGCTACCCTACCCTCCCCTGCCACCCCGGCACAGACTACGCAACACTGAAATCGCCGAATATTTTAAACATTGTATTATTAATGTACGCAGCTCGTAAATAAACAAAGTAGGAGAAACTAAGTACTCTTCAATATTAATCTAGGCAGATACTTCTATACTAACATAAATGTGCGGAGATGCAGTTTCTTTAATGTAATTATAAGCTGCTAATGCTATACAACACTTATCTGATAATTCAATATTTGATAAATGCTTATCTACGAATTTACTTTTACTGAATGTCTTATCTCGCAAAAACTTTATTTCCTTTTTTTAAAAAATACGCACATGGAGGAGTATGTAATTTGGAACACATTTAATTTCCAGAATGAGTGCAGGATGCTAATAATATAATTAAACAGTACATATTATAAAAATACATAAAATTAATAATATAAATTTTGACCATTCGTTTTAGGTATACTTTTGTAATGACATACAAAGCAGCGCGTTGTTAACACGTTAGTGGGACTTCCAGCAAATAGTAATAGGTGAAGGAAAAACTTTTTACTCCTTGTCATGAAATGTATGCGGAGGGATGAGTGATAAACTTGCCATAATTAAAGTTTTTATGAAGAAGCATTCCAGAATGTAATTATTTTTACAATAACGCGTTAGAAATACATGAAATGAATAAAATACATTCTACATACACTACCGCGTATTTGAAATACATTTTTGTATAAATTGACATAGATGTTACTAAGACAATGGGTATTTTGCGCGTAAACAAAAATACTTTTATAAACAAAAAATCGTACAGTAATCGTATATTACATTACAGATTTCGTAATAAATAAAAAAATAAAATATGGATAAGAAATTAAATATTGAATGCAAACCTCTGTAACTAACGCTCATCTACTCTGTGGGCACGGCTCCGCGCAGCGCGGGCAAAAAGAAAAGTTTTATTTTTATAAGACAAGAAATTTATTATAGCTGATGGTCGTGTCGGTTTCGCGTTCCTTCGGAAATAGAACGTAAACGCGCCTCGCATCGACCCGTGACGGCGAACTTGCCTGTGACCCAAAGTTCGGCCATCTCTGGCATTAAGACGTTGAACACTTCGTTCACAAATATTTACGATCCACGATAAGGTGTTGCTTTAAGTTTTTACTGTAAAAACATGTACCATGGTGAGCAACTACTATATTCTATATTGTCATTAGACACAAATGAAATGTAACGAATACTTGTCCTTCGTGAAATTGTAAGCAATCGCAGCTTTTAATATACAATGTGTTTTTAACATTTGTAACTTAATTATACCGTTTATTCACAATTTATTTGAATTACTTGGATTACATGTCGATGATTATTTTTTGACGTTTGCGTCAACTGATCATTATACTTAACTTCACGCTATGTCCCTAGCGGGGTAGTCTGAGAGCACAGAGCGCCAAACGCTACGGTCCCTGCGTACCTCTTTCGCCTTGTCCACAGTCATTAACCTCTTCATACATGCCCTCCGGAGGGACCTCATGTTTTTTACGCGACCTTTCTCCAGTATCATTGATACTGTGTTCTCGAAGGTCAACCAAGGTCTCCCCCTACCTTTCTTGCCGTTCACCTTTACTCCATCCATCCATCTTTCTCACCATTCTTTCATCACTCATCGTCTCGACGTGCTCAAACCACCTGAACGCGTTCTTCTTCATTCTTACTAAAACATTCTAGCTTATACTTGTCTTTCTAAGTATCTCTTCGTTGCGGATTCGATCAGCCAAGCAAATTCTCCGAAGAGATCGCGTCTTCAGCCTTCATCTTTCTTTCGTTCTTCTTTATATACACCCTCGTTTCACTTACGTATAACAGCGTTGGTACCAGCACTGCATTGTGTACAGCCATATACAAAAACAGATCATTATAAAATTGTATAATATAAAATCAATAAAATGTATTTAGATGTAGATCGATTTGCGTTCTCCTAGATGGTTATAAAACGATAAGAGTACAGAATTAGAGAACTAGCTACATTTTCTCCACAGCATTGAGTAACACAGAAGTTAGAATATGAATCATATCATAGCCAATAACATATAATGTGTCTATACATAGAAGAGAAAAGAACTCTTTAGCATTGGATGGATTCACCTTGTAAATACCGAGCCCACTAGCACGGCGAGGAGCGAGGAGCAGGGCCTGGGACTCGCGACACAGTAGGCTTCCTGGCTCTTCCTATAATTCTAGAGAGCGCTTCGTTTATTAGATGATTTATTAGATGATTATGAAAATTAGATTTGATAAATCTAATTTTCTAAAGTTACATAAACTTACTTTATTGAACAAAACTTTTATATACGATAGTATTGCTAACTTCACAAAGCCTTACACGAGCTTATAGAAACTCGGATGTGAGTGTGTGAGTAAGCATTTTCGATCATGACCTAGCCCTAAGCATCTGAAAAACAAACTTTTTTCCTATACCCAGACGCCATAGATTTCACTAAAATGACACCCGTGCACTAGTGCATTTATTTACGACACATTACCTGAATACATTTATATCTTTTTATAACGTCTTTATTTCATTCCAAACAACCTACTCCGGTTAATTTTACTTTACCCCACTACTTCCCTACTTCTAACCCAGTAATTTAACATGAAAGTAACGTATGAAAGAAAAATTTAATTGTACACGTTGCAGCTGCATTTAAAAGTAAAGTTGGCTAAAATTAACCCCACAACAACTCCTAATTGCAATCGAAAATGATTATTAACAAATTCCAATCCTTAGCGACGCAAAGTCACGAAAATGAGCGACGGGACCGAACGGAGCCCAACGTAGACATTGCTAGTAATTATATGCTATAATCACATTTAATTACCGTACAAGTTAAAATTGTCCCTGTTAAAAGCAATATTTGCAATAAATAAAAATTTAGAATTAGGTAATTGTCCCCACTTACTTATCTAAAAAAATATTAAATATTACGATAACATGTAAGTACTATAATTAATTCTGTCAAATTGAAGTAACTTTTCTGTCAAATGTCAAGTAAGCTAAGGACGACTGCTGTTTAGGTTAAAATTGAAGTAGAAATCATTTATATAAAAATACATCTACTTATATTTTGTATGGATATGGAATTGTAATCAATAAAATGATTATAGAAAAAATTGTACTATGAAATAAATTAATGATCGTTTATATAATATTATAAAACACCGCAATCAATAGTTAATATAATAATATTTACAATCAATAACCACAATTTAAAATATTACTATATTAAATATAGGTATAATTCAATTTTTTTTAATTTTCCTACAATATTCCAGTTATCATTTAAATTCATAGCTTACTTATTCATACTTTCACAACATAATTACCTGAATAGCGTAAAACATATTTAATTATACGAACAAAACGTAAACCAAGCGGCCGAAGTATAAACATAAATATAAAATAACACAATCGCATAAAAGAAAAACAAGAATTTTTTGAGCGGACGCGTAAAAATATATGCTCACTAAATAAAAAGTTTCATATGGCAAATTTTTATTATTACAACATTTTATTTATCATCTAAATCGGCGTTTACGATGAACAATGCCGCACCGAACTGAACAAAAGTGGGGCGCAAATAAAGAAAACAATAAAATTAGAATACATAAACACATAAAAACGGCATCTAGAACATTCGCGGCGGCGCATGCGTCCCGAACCACCGCACATAACACATTACCTTCGAATAAATTAAAAGAGTTGCGATAACGCTCCTTCCTAAATATTATAATAAACCAAAGATAGCATCTTTCTTTAAAGCATGTCTCTACTAGTTGTTGCCAAGAACAAAATGTTTGTACAGCAGACGCAGAGGGAACCTGCGAACTTAGTGTTGAGTCACTCCGTTCTCTTAAAATTTCCGTTACCCACTTTCCGCCGAATTGAGGCATTGCGTGCTGAGTAGCGGAACTTCACGCCGTGCTTTGCCTTCTTACCAGAGCAAGGAAATTAAAATATACAATTATTATAAATATTTAACATTTTCATTTCCTGGAGTAGGAATCGAACCCACAACTGTCGCGTTTATAGTCGCACACTTGTACCTCTGCGCCACGACTGGCCTCAATTCTTTCTTTTTAATAATATTTATAATAAAAAGTAATATTAAAGTAAAATAAACAAACTATTTGGAACACTTTAGAAAAATAAGAATATTTCAATTAATTATAATGAAATATAGTGCAATTTTAATCTGATCTTTTACATAATAAAATAAACCAATTAAATATACGCGTGTATTTATAATCTGTGTTTTTATAATCGTATCAGAATAATTAAGTTTAAAGTTCACAAAATATGAATGACCAATGAACATGATAATCTGTTGAAAAGATTAAAGTACATTATTGATATTGAATTTATTTTCCGAAACTCACGTTCAATTATATTAATTATATGTGTTATTGAGAAACTTTTACCATATGTTACATTCATAATTTCTTAAGGTTAAGAGAAATTATTAAAGTAAAAAAATCAATAATACTGATCAATCATATTGATTATGATCTGAAATAAATAAGAATTTTAGGTACATCCAACTATAATGCCCACCTACCAGTTTCCAAAGCAAATTCGTCAGTGTTTATAAGGTAAATCTAAAAATATGTCCAATCCATTGCGTGAATACTTTTAACAGTAAAATGTAGAGTAAGTACTAAGAGCATGATAATATAAGGAAAAAGAAAATATTTATTTTCATTCTTACGTTAAGTCTTTAAGGTACAATATAGATTATTCAGGTTACTGAGCCCGAAGTTATATCGTCTGTAACAGTATCATCGTGTAGAAAAGGATACATGTTAGTTGAGTTACCAAATATAATATTTTTATTGTTGTCCTATGTTATGCGAGGTTATAATTATTGCATTCAATTAAGGATATAGGTTACATAAAAATATTAATTTGATTGTAATATAGTAAGTACGCTTGTGTTATAAGAATTTGTAAGGTTAATAAAATTCCTCTTGTACTGCTCTGCCGACTACTTTAAACCGATTAATAGTAATACTAACTCGAGGTATTATTGTATTTTTAATGAAAGTTAACTTATGTAATAAAAATAACTTTGTCTCCTGTTCAAAGGTATAATTAATATATGTTTTCCTACATTTCCACAAATTCCATTAGTGTTAATTGAAGTGTATTATAAAATAATATTGTTTATGCTGTAGCATCCATATAATACTCGCGAAAATTCATTGAGAGTGCGAATGTACGTTCACGCAGTAATACATATACACTTGTATCAGATAAAATTATTCAAATGATACGATCTATTGTTTCGGAAACAATGATAAATAATATTATAATTTCATATGTACGGTTAATATTTATGTAAGTGGGGTTGCAGGATATCGGCTATTTATGTGATATTTACAATTAGGTACATTTTATTTCACTTCACCGGGTTCTTGTTGGTGACTGTGGATTTTTTTAAGATAAGTAACATGGTGTAGATAGTAGTAAACTATGATGTTGTCACAAAACTGGAAAAAGTGATAAGTTAATAGTTTTCATTACAATTAGTGTAAGGAATATGAAAATGAGTAGATAAGTACTTTAGAATTTCGTCTGTATTCATTTTGCCCGCGCGTATATATAATTACATATATATATATATATATGTAATTATATATAC
>JAKGSA010000005.1:3376505-3519609 GCA_033558755.1 Philaethria dido
TCATTTATGACTTTGAACTTTATAAAAATATCTAACTTCACTTACGTTGTGTTGCATCTCTACAAAAGATGGATATGAAAAAGTTCGCAAGTTGAAAATAACTTGTCACTGTATTCTGATTAAAGTTCGGCGACAGACCGGTCAAGGTCTACGCGTGAACCGAAATGAGGTCGAATAATTGGTAGGGCTGCTCTTAGTTTGTATACATTATGTTTTATATTGTTTTCACTTAAAATGTTACGAGAAAACTTCATTCCACGCGTATTTCGGCGTTGGTTTTGTTTATTCAATCTATAATATTTTTCTATTTAATATTATTATTTTTAAATACGGTAACCTCGTAACAGAGTAAGTTGCAATGATAAATTCTACTTTCGGGAATGTTTAATTTTAAAATATGGGCGTTTAGCTTTCGCTGTAGAAAGAAAGACAAAGATTCAACATGTATTGTCTTTACTTAGACGGAAAGTGTAGAACGGGACGTTTTACTAACCCGAAGACAGTGAAGAAGACCTATCTCAGGAAATACAACAAATCTGTAAATGAAAACACTAATTGTCATAAAATATGAAATTAACAAAAATAAATAATATTTTATTACATATTACCTATATGTAATAAAATATTCAGTTAGTTCTTCAGTTTACCAAAAAATTTTTTCCATAATTTCGTAAGCGCACATTTCAGCAAATACAGTAGCAAAAAATGACATATAAAATTTCCACTTTAATATTTACGTCATGTCCTTTCTGATGTCAAATATTTACCTCATAAGCTACTGGTGGAGCTTTTATTTCGAAATGTTAATTGCTTTTTGTACTTTTGTCAATATCTCTACAGATATTTGAGCACTATTTTATTGATATACCTTAAATATGATTTAAAAATTACAAATATAAAATAAAGCGTATTCATAAATAGTCTCACAGGAAACAAATATGTGAAATATTTGACATTGCCAATGACCCTGTAATAAAAAAAAGTAATGTATGTTGTAGAGGTAAACAGTGCCTATAAATATTTTCCATTTTCATACAATTTACGAAAAGTAAACTAACAAACATTCATACATACATACAAATATGATTATTATGTACATAGAGACGTAGCACGGTCGGTAATCCGTCATTAGTTTTACGTTGTAAAATAGCGTGAAAATATGTATAGCAATGTTATATAAAATAAGTAGATATTTTTTCTCTATAGTTATAATGAAGCGTATTACGTGTATTTCTTTCTTATTAAAAAGGAATACAATGTATAATTGTATAATTTAAATTTTAAACAAATGAAAATTACAGCAATTATATTCTTCACAACTTGTTTAACGGCGGCAGTGAAAAAACAGATACATAAAATGTTCAGTCAAATGGAAAATAATTGCACTTATTGTAAGTAAATAATGAACCGTTGGCTTATTAAATAGGAAACCTACAACTATGCTTCCACTCTAGCATCACTTGTGTAAACAAATTGCATTAGGGTTCCACAGGGGAGAGGTTTTTAATCTTATAGGTTTAAGGGAAGAAGTTTTACGTATTTAGACACTCATACAAACATGAAACGTGCTTTTATTTAAATATTCTAGCAAGTAATGATCAAAATTTATACAAAATTTATTTGGTATATTATTATATCTATTGATCTTATTATTAAAATAAGTGATACATTTAAGCAACATGGTTTCGTCAAAAGATTAGACACGTAAAGAAAATTTATGCTAGCATGACGTCACCGCGAGGAATTGTGTGTATTAAAGAGACTAGTCGATATCCACAACTTTGTTTGTGTTTCCAGATCTTTTATTGTTATATGTCAACAGAAAATATCAATCATGCTAAACAACTTGCTTAAGTAGCATTTCCTTATAAGTTATAGTTTAACCGTATATACTGTTATGGCTCTTCATCAGATGTTCCAAATCTTTGATTATGTCGGTGGAAAATACTCATCACGTTGAACATTTGTCTTCAAACCAGCATTTCCTGACCTCTCATATTTCCTTTGGACTATTATAATTCTTTCTCAGTTGTTTCAAATCTTTAAATTTCATGTATCAATTTTTTTTTATTCTTTTATAGTTTAGCTGGTCTATTAAGTTTGTACATCAGGTATTTCGCTGTTAAAAGTCAATTGTACCTACTATACGCAAAAAGTACACTAAATTTTCACTTAATTTACTATACTAAATTTTGCCCAGACTTAATTGCTATGCAATAAAAGTTTTATTTAAATTCATTCAGTTGTTTCTAAAGATATGCGTCTACAAACAGACAGGTAAATAGGCAAAGGAACATACAAAAATCTAAAGACCCTAGATACTAAATATTACTACTTCTTCTTCACCTAATACATTTTTTTACTACTTTATGTTATGAAGTAAAATAAATATTTTCTATGAATTTAAGACATTTGATAATATCAAAAAAAAATCTTACATGCATTTTAGAACATTTAAAAAATATGACGTGGGTTATTGCTCTATTACAATAATTAAAAGAACTCAAAATTATTTTAACCATTATAATTAAAATATCATTAAAATATAAAAGAGAAAATTGGAGTCAAGTTCAATGTTAAGAAAGTCTGTGGTCATAGACTGCGCCAATGAAAGAAATAAGATAGTAGTGGATACGAAGTTACGTATATACATACATAGCTTCACGCTGTATCCCGCATATAGCAGGGTAGGCAGAGAGAACCTAGTGTTAATACACTCCATTCCCCACTTTCCGCCGAATTGAGGCATTGCGTGCTGAGTGGCGGAACTCAACGCCGTAGTTACGAATATAATCCTGAAATTTATTTATTAGTAAGATATCTTAATATAAAACTTTAATTTTATGAACAATAATAAATTTCAATACAAACATATTTATATTACTAATACTTATTTAACTTTATTTTAAATTAAGATGTTTTCCCGTTTGTGGTAAATTCACACCAAGACGACTAATATGATAGTTGTGAAATTTGGCACCTAGCTTCGACGTAACACGGATATATTGATAAAGTTTTATATGCAGAAAAATAAGGAATTGCTTTTATAATTACATATGAACTGTAAGTACAAAAAATTGCAAGAGAAAATAAATTATACAAATATTGACACGATTTAAAAGAATAGAGCTCCCAATTTGTTGAATAATATATATCAAACCACACTTTGAAAGAATTATTACTTCACATGACGTTATTTTAGTTGATGAAATTGCAAATTGGATTGGAGCGAGAGCAACAGATATTCTTTTTTTAATTAGAACGTATCGAAATCACAGCCTTTGCTGAAAAATTCATATTATAAAGACAATTGACAGGTGTTAACTAGCTGTCCTACAATAATAATATTAAATATTGTTAAACATTATTCTAGTACCTATATCTTTTGTTTTGCTTTATTACTTGTTGATAGGATATATTATTTAGTTGAGTTAATTAAATATATGCGTTTATATGGTAAAACAGATTTTTAATACAATATTTGTACTAACCACATCCATAAACATAATTCTGTCTTTATAGAAAATATTACATGAAGTTCCTCTGAATTGAGTTCATTACGACAAGAGCGATCCAGTACGAGCACTTCATAAGGCATGGTCAGTAAAAAAAGAAACTTAAGTATAAAACATTTAATAAAGCGAAGTGCAACAGATGAGTGCAAATAGATTTTAATATGTATGAGTGCATTGACACTTGTAGGTATTAATATTGTCAAGGGAATTCAATCTTTGTTATTATGCTCGTAGAGTATACTGTCACTCTGTACGTACTGTACATTGGTAATAAGTATTGACAAAGGTAATTTTGTTCAATCAACACTAGTGACATATATATAATCATGATTTATAATTTTTTAAAATGATTATCTGTTTCGCATGATAAATTTCAATAGAAAATCCTTGTGTAACAAAATTGAGAAGTAATAATTACAGTAATTTGTACAGAAAAATGGAACCGGCTTAAAAATATCTTGACATAACGAACATCTCACCTCTTAGCGTTATAGTCATCAAAATCAGCTTAGCGTTTCGATAGAAGGGAGAAAACACGTAGAAAGTAACTACACGAAACTTCATTCACATTTATAGTATTCAAGTCTCAAAAAATACTGGCGTAATATTTTTAGGCACACTCGTGCAAAAGCTAGTATGATATTTGAATTGTTTTCATTTTAAGTTTTCCATTTGCGTCAAACTCACATTCAAGGTTTACGAATTTCAATAGTTCTGTTAGAATTCAAATTGTCAAGTTCAAAGTAGATTTAAATTCCATTAATATATATTTGGAAACAACTTTTTAAATTATGAATAATATCGAACCAAAGTACCAAATAGAGTTATTGACAGCACATCTACACAGCGCGACTCGGGATGGTCGTAACTTCAAGTCTTAAATGAACATGAACCTTATTAAGTAATTTAAGGCTAGATTTTTTATACATATGTGTACTTTTAAAGAAAATATATGAATATGAAAATGCATGTAATAAAATAATATTTTTTTAACAACAATTTCGCGTCATGGCACTGTGTGTCATAGTAATCACGATAGTTTTTGAGAATTATTAATATATTTTAGAGTTTTTAGACGTTTTTGATTGAATTTACAATGTACGTGTCATTTAGTCAACAAAGATAAGGTAAAATTGTATCAATACAAGTCAATTAGGCGATGGAAAACATTCATAGCATATACTATTAATAAGCATATTAGACAAAATTGCAATTTACCAACTTATCGTACAGTTTTTCTAAATTGGCCGATTGTATTGCGATATCATCAATTTTTCATGACATGATATCTCGATTATTTTGCAATTTTCTTGTGATAACTATCTAAAATCGTTGTCTTTTTTAAAATTAGCCGAATACATGAAATGTTATGGAGACGTCCACATTAATCTAACCAGAGAAATGTAAGCTAACATATTTAAAATTATTCTTAGCTCTATTATTTAAGTAAGAAATACTCATTCCATCTACTCAGTTTATTTTAGTCACAACTACGATACTAAAATATTGTAAAAACTATACTATTGTTATATAAGAAAACAGGGTTGAAACGAAACATACAGTTCGCGTCCTTAATTCACGCGATAAATAATACAGACCCACTCTTCACTGCAACTTGAATATAAATTGGATAATTAAAGTTAAGCGGCGTATGTATATAAACCAAATGCACAGCCGCAACATGGTTTAAACAAGGCTGGATAGACTGATGCGGTTGTTTCTTATTTCAATTATCTATTCGTATATAATTGAAAATTTAAAGTAAAATTATTTATTAAGCGTGTTTTTACAATTTGATGCAGATAGAATTTATTATGTGAAAACCTATAGCGAATCATAGTGGGCTATTAATTTTTGAAATTCATTCATAAAACGCACTATATACCTTCAAATACTTATAATAATTACTCATTTACGACACCTTCTCTCGTATGTAATAAAAAACTAAAATGTACTAGAAAAAACCACAATACAAACTGTAAGTTCGTTGAAGTAGTATACAAGTTGCCCTTTCCCTCTCTTTCTTTAAGTCCTTTTTTCCAAGTGCTTGTTAAGTTTTCTAGTTGATAAGTAATAAACCCACCTTGACCTTTATAAATATGATATCATTATTTTCTTATTTTCTTTTACGTGTGTGAAAAAGTGGCCTTCCGTCTTATTATTATATGATACCCTTTTATGCATTATAAATATATTTGTACCTGCATACATGCTTGTCTTCAACTTTTTTTTTCAACATAATGGTATAGGTAACGCATGCTTAATTATTACTGTTTTTAATTTCTCAATAAGTAATATTTTATTGTTTTCAATATTTATGTCATAATATATATCTATAACCTCAGAGCTTGCCGACAAGCATTACCATTTTATCTTCAAGCACCTATTCATTCAATGTGTATAGAACAAACCTAGAGTTAAAGATACTTCAGACTTTTGAAAGATATCGTACATTGGAACACATAATATCGCCACGATGGCATTTTCTTATGACCAAAAATAAAAACTAGTCTTACATAATTACTGTAACTTATAAAAAATATTCTTTTTACCTACTCCTACGAAGAAAAAGAAAAGCAACTAATTTATTAATGAAAAACGTTGTTTATTCATTGTAAAATTATTTGTTATGATGACTCCAATGACGCGTTAAGTAGCCGTTGGCTTAGCAACGAATATGTCATTCTGTCTCACTGCATTCCTTCTTCTTCATATATTTTTTTATATACAAAAATTTGATATTCCTTGAGCTTTTTCTTTAAGTATTAATAGATAAATATAAAATGTAGGTAAATATCGCGTTGTATATGTGAGTAACTTGGAATTTTACGTTTCAAAGGAACAACATCAACAAACTTGCGAAAAGCACAGCTGTTAAAGAAAGCTTGCCGCTACCGTTTTTAAAGAAATAACATTAGAATACTTTACACAGGATAATTTAAGAGTGCCAGTACATGTCCTTACGGTATTCCTTCCATGACACGAGTGTCAGAATCATGAAAATGTGACAAGTTAACACGAACACTGTTTGAAATATGCTAATAAACTTAATCTTATAATAAGTTATAAGCCAATTTTCAATATATTTCCGTGAGTCCTGAACGTTAATTTGTTGCAAAGCATTTACATGCGATAGGAGTATTATATACGATGCGGGACGACAGCTGTTACTTAATTTATCGTAAGCTATCGTCACATTCAAATAATTCTTTGTATTCTTATCGACACAATAGCTATGGATTTTTGATATATTATTGTATATAAGTAGTAAATAAGTAAATTAGGAACGACTGATTCTTGAACCGTTCACATAATAAAATTTCCAGTTAAATATTACTACAGGTCATATAAATTTAGCGGAAATTTAATTTAGACCAAAGATTAAATCGTAATCTTGTACAAACCTTTATTACCTACTTGTGGTCGTCGAGCGCCGAACTAAACCAACGCTCTTAACCATTTTGTCAGCGACACAATGTGAAATCCGCTTTATTTGTCCGCCGACTGACACAATGCTCCCAATGAGTCACAATAGCGAATTAAGTATTATTTTAAATTGACGTAATTGAAAAATATGCAGTCGCTCGCGCGCACTGCTCGAATAAATTGATTCATGTATAATATTGCCAAAGAATATACCACACGACAGGTAGATCAATATTTATTAGTAAGTAAAATATTTTTAAATAATAATCTTTTTTATTATTAATATTTTCCGAAGGGTCGTACACACACGTACACTGGGTAAAATCCCAAAATTAATTAATTATACTATTGATTAAGATATTGGTAATATTCGCTGATGATTTTCACTTCAAAATATACACATCTATAAAATATATATTTTTAATTACCAAATACAATATCATGGGTAAAAATTACATATCTTTTACGATTTCATATTCATATTTAAAAATGCTAATTCATAAATATAAGTACGCTCAAGTAATAAATTTCAAGTAATGTTAAATTATTGAAATGATAAGTGATGCATTATAAAGTATCATAACTGCGAGTTTTTTGCTCTATGCCCGATCGAGGGCCAACGTACCGACTGACGGCCACAAGGCAAATAAAATGTTATTAATATCACAATGTTGCAAATACTCATTGCTAACTGAATATTTTTATTTATTTTAATTGATATTTTAATAATTTAACATAAGTAGGTACTACCTCTAGGTAGGTTTTAGAACGATTCACATCGTGCCTATTTCTTGACAGTTGCCCATATTTATATTTTTTACACATTTTCTTAATATTTACACATAATGACTTTAAGTCATTATACTTATTCAGTCGCATTATATTGATATGGTCATGAGTCTCTTACCTATGAACTATCTAAATCACTTCAATCAAATATCTTCATGGACCATTAAAAAAAAATCTTTTAAAATTGATGTTATGTGCTTAATTCTATAAGCAGGTTTGTTTAAAAATATTTTTGAAAATCGTAATTTTTTATGTTTTATACACTTTTGAAACAAGTTACCATTTGAATACAATAAAAATATGAAATAATCTACATCCAATAATATAGCTATTTAAAATATACTGGTCTAATATGATTCCTCGATAAATGCCACAAAACAAATTAGAGTCATAAAACATAAGTAAAAATTAAAAATTTACCCTTGCCGATATCGAACCCCAAAACCGTCGGAACGAAGACAAAATACTGTAATTACGAACGTTATAAGCCTTTCGGTAGGTTATTAGCATTTTTTGGGCACAAAAAAATAATAAACTTAATAATAATGTGAATGTATTATTGTCGACGTGACTAGTATTATAATATTCAAGATGTTCGAATAGCTATGAAATTAACATTACATATTTCTTAAATTTATATCTATTAACTATAATGAAACAATTTAAAAGAACTTTTTATTTCAAACTTTCAAAATTATAACTAAAATATATAAATGGCAGTATTCAAATAGATACCTAAGTACATTATAATTTTGGCACATCTCCAGTATACGTAATTAAAAAAACTATATGTTCTTAGTTCGGATATAAAAAGTACATAGCAAATAATATTTCACATACATTAAAAAATGCAAATTCGTGTATACTATTCACCTATTTTATACTTCATATGTAAGTGTAAAACAAAATCGACGGGTAAACACTGTATATTTAGTTATAAGACTAATAACATGATGACTAGCGGCGAACGAGCATTAGGGTATATTATTTTAACTTATAATACACACGCAAGCAATTATTGTCCATTCCAAATGATAGCACAAGAATACTTATTACGACTGTTATAATTCTTATAACAAAAACTATATTCATTCATATAATATAATGCTTAGACTGTCTTTTTAAATTTTTAACTAGTTTGTTAGCCTTGAAAGTAAAGTTTGACTAGATACATAAACTTTTAAAAAGTCTAGTAAAATATTGAGGTTCAATTTATCATTACTTAAATAAGACATTTCGTTTTATTATTTACGTTTTTTTTCTGCAATGTAACTTAAAGTATTTAAATAAAACGTTGAACGATAGTGACATAGGCCATACGCCATAGAGTTATTTGTTTTTTAAGCTATTTTTTTCAAATAATTTTATCACAGTACATTTTACACTGTGATTGCCCTAGAATAAAATTGTTAGTATTCTAGATAGACTAATGTTACGAAAATGAAATAAAATTAAACATATTATGTTAAATTCGTAATGTGATATTTTACTTTGAACTTACCGTATGAAATAAAAACGATAAATATAAAAATATTAATCAATTTACAAAAAATTACACCACGCCTTCCGAATAGAACACATTAAAGGAAAGAAAGAAACAAACAGTAAGTGATTTTACTTTAGTAGTTTAACTGTTTTCTTGAAAAATTAATTACGTCAGTTTAATTAAGAAAATGGAACAGTTAAAAACGTTGTAAAAGAAACAAAAAGTACGATACGGAACATCTCATGTACGACTCTTACGCGAACATAAAGACAACCGTCGTTTTTATATGTTTAGGCACGTCAAAAACATTTTATACAGACGCCTGTACCTATGTGTAAATTTAGCTGAGACATTTTGTTGGTACATTTTTTAGTTTCCAACTAAATAAACAGACGGACAGTTCAAACACGCGATGTTATTGTGAACAGATTTTTCATTTCGTCCTCTTTTCTATTGTTCGTCGCGCGCGCAGCCGGCCACTCAAGCCAATACCACCGCTATCCCTGCTCCGTTAACGATAACTTTGCTGCGATCCCGATTACGTGACATTGGAACTAAAATACGGTGCCATTTAAATTCAAATATAATAAAACTTTAATAGCCGCTAAACAAAAAGTTATTTTACTGCGGCTCTCATATTTTATTATTTTCATCTTCGTTTCATCGCTTTAAATTAGTTGTCCGGCATCGGTGAAAAATTTAATTTTGCATACAATACGGCTGCATTGTAGAGATTGTATGCCAACATCTCGTGCATTAAATAAAACTATAGGAAAATATTTTATAAGGATCTCTGTATCTTGTGATAATGATATTATTATTGGTGTCTCCATCTATCTAATAAGTACCATATATAAAAAAGATACTAATGTACTCAAATGTATTGGACCACCGAATAAACTAACCTTAACGACAAACAATGAATGGGGAAATATTTTATTATTATTATTTTAGGTGGATGCAGACAATTATTTTTGTAAGATGCGTCCATCTTGAACCATGCCAGGGCTGTCACTAGAAAAGTGTCGATACCTTAATATAATTTACTGCACATGTTCCTAGACAGATTACATAATTTTAAGAAATTTCTACCTTTCCCTCAAAAATTAAATTGAGTATGTATAAAATATAGGTTCAAATAAAATGATTGAAACATAAACATTTAGTATAAGAGACAATCGCGCCAAAATTGTATACGTGATAGTATATTATTACTCAATGCAATAAAAATCGATTTTCGATGGCTAATTTTTGATTTAGCTTCAGCCCTAAAGCCGGAGAGCGGTATATTAACGGTTATCGTATTTATAAAGGACAGTTTGGGGCTCGTTGTGCGCCCTAGCGCATTGTGCGTTCGACCAAACCGGGCGCACAACCCGAGTGCATCTAACATATGTCATATTTATTATTCCTCTGACAACATATGTTAAGCGGTTAAGTTAATTAAAATAAGAATTCATTGTAACGTAATACAAATAAAATTTTTAGGTATGAATGGCGTATTACTCTCGAATTACGTCGTACGAGAACGATCTACGAGTTTGATTGAATTTAAATGGCAATTGGATAATGATGGCGATATATTGGTAGGTACATTGTTGTGATGCAGACTGTAAGTGGACTACGTAAGAGGCAGAGTGAAGGCCAGGGTCGCACCGCGCGTACTGCTCGGCCCGTGACTAGCTTCCTCTTCACCCCATTACCATAATCTGTCGGAACGAGATAGCAACATTAGAAGCGAACGGTTGCCTTTACGTCGAATAAAAAGAAAAGTTATTATATTTTTTATTGGGGAGGGCCGCCACCCTCGCCGCCAAGAGGGTTATTTTTATTTTATTCGAAAAGTTTATTTTCCGTTTGTTTTTAACTTCTATTTTCGCGACGTGAGGGCTGAAAGTAGCGCGGCAAGCATGCACGCACTCAATGACTCACTAATGCGTGCCGCATCATTATATTTTTATATTTAAACTTTGCCAGGGAACAACATTAAAATGAGAAAAGTTGGCCCCGTATTATTATACAGGCGGCGAGGCGCGGGCGAGGCGCGGGCGCGGCGTAGCGCCACTGGCTTCCGATCTCGGTTTAATATCGCTCCACAGCTTAATACATTCGCTTTGTTTCAATTTTGTTTACTGCTAACTGAGTATTATTTGACAAAACGAGCTAGTAAGTGCTAAGTAAAATCTCCAACATAATATATAAATTTCGATGATAAAAAAAATTGTCCAAGTTGAATCAACTCTAGTTTGTATTTTCGATGAAAATAAAATCAATTTATAACAACGTCGAAGGGACATGACGACCTGACGCGTCGTCCTAAGACAACCCCATTGAAAGTTACATAATAGTATAGTTAAACCTTTATACCATAGTTTTTAAATAAATTTATATTTTTAATATATATTCGGAATAATAGAGACATAGATTGCATATAATGTGAATTATTATCAATAAGTATATCAAATGAAAGTCACTCAATATAAGCAATTTCATAATAAACGGCTTCCGCTATATTTACAATATATAAATAAGACAAGTATGGAAAGTAATTTAGTGATTATACACATACAAAAAAAAACAACGATCGCAAAATAAAAAGACAACCTCGTATACGATAATCCGTTTTACTAAAGCGATACTCACAGATTGACGCTTCATGTACGTACAAGCAAAGTGCTTAATACTCGATCAGTGACGGGCAAACAGCTAAGGTGTCAAGTGACGACCACCGAGGCGAGCAGTGGCGGGCACCCACCGACCGCGATGTTAGCCTTTCCTCTTACGACCTGAGGTAGTCTATTTGCCCCCCAAAAATAAAGTAGTTCATTATTTTTAACAAGCAAACCCCAAAACGCAGACAAAGCAACAGACCACGCTGTTGACTTACTATCAATACTAGTCTAAGCGTGGCTAACAATAAGAGCGGGTAAAACGCATCTAATTGCTGTTAAAACATTTGAGTCTCGAACACAGTACGATTTAAAAGTGATATTCTCAAACCATAAAGCAGTTTCACATGGGCATGTGAAATATTTATCTTAATATTATAAGTAAACTTAAAGGTTGCCCGGCTCCTCTGCACTACACCGCGTGGGAGGTCTTGATACTTTTCAAATTAAAAACAAATTATTTATTAAAAAATAAATATATACAAAATCAAAATTAATATTTTGAAATAGTTTTAAAATATACAATAGAACAAAAGCCAAATATGGACGGATAGGACTAAAAGTAGGTGACATGAACTACACTAAGGAGTACTTACTGTAAAAGTAGGAATCGTTACGTGAAATCGTAATATCTTTTGAATCTAAGTAAACTATTTATTCTTTGTTTCGTAAGTAATAAGTTGATGAGTAACTTATATATTTGATATATTTTGACTTCAACATTTCTAATTCTTTATAAAAATATATATTAATTATTAATACAAAATTAAGCATAAAAGTATCAAGCATTTTAATCGTAGTAAAAAAATTCAATTAGGTACCTAGCAGAGGAGGCAAGCTCCCTTCGGTCCTTGGCTTTTGTTTGTGAATACATTTAAATACTACGATGCGTCCGGTTTTAGAGAATAAACACAGAACACCAATATTTGGACACCAATAATTTATAAACGCGGTCCTTTTTCCATGTTGCTAGTTGCCACCATGAATTGATGTTTTGGAAAACAAAAACGGAATAGCTAAACTACAATAAAGATGAATTACAGTAATAGATAAATAGTTACAAAATTTATTCTAATATCAAGGTATTTGCTAGTTAAAAAAAAACTCATATTTACATTTTAATATGAAGATAATTTCCGTCAAAGTTGAGGTGGGTGAGTGGGGAGAGTGTGGGTAAACTAAAACGAATGCTATAAGTGATTTAGATTGGTCACTAGGTGATGTGCAAAAGATTAGTATATTACACGACAAAATTACTTCTATGTTGCATTTTATATAAGATTGAATTAAATCTTACATCATTTTCATTAGTAATATGTATGAAATATTTAAATCTCCATTTTAGATATTTAGACGTTCTAATTAATCAAACTACGCCGAGTCCCACTAGCGAGTGCTTTTAAATTGATAGAAAATGGCAAATAGAGTCACATATCATTTGATTTCCTCCGCTGATCTCTCCATCCAGAATCATCATTGTGTTATTCACATTGGCATTAACATATTATAATAACAAATTTTATAGTTGAATTAAATATTCTGTACTTCATACAACACGAAAAGATACAACTTTAGTATAATGATAGAATCAAGTGGGACACTACTCCGTTTATTCCTGTTTACCACATATACCACATAAGTACATACTTAAAATAACGAATTTAATAGTTCTTTTAAATAGATCATGTTAAATATTTGTATGATCACGATTAATATCCCTTTACAATAAGTAGATATGTATTATGTGATCCAACGGCGATTGAATGTGTTTGGTCATAACACTAGTACGCAATGATCGCAATATATTTATTTATTCCCGCTAGATCCACGCTCGTGATCGAATATACCCGCATCGACTAATTTGTAATTTACAAACCGGTACTTGTTAGCGCAACGGCGGCAGACAATTAGAGATGAACACTTTCTGAAGAAAATAAAACTCGGATAGATGCCAGCGGATTCTTGATTGATATCTCCAATTCTTATATTTTATTCAAAAGTAACAAAATAACAGTATGAAATTTGTTTATTTTTGTTTGCCCCAGTTTGTTAGTGAAGCTCAATCAATGTATAAAAAATGCAGACCTTCTATCTATAAGCACGAAAGTTTAGTCTGAATATTCAGTCATAGGTACCGAAATATCAGATCTATTTCCCTTCGTATTATGTTGGAGTGCAATGAATTATATTAAACGAAAATATACGATACACATTGTCCATATGTAAAAAAAGGTAGCTGACAGTAGATGACACTCCAATTCCGACCCAGTCAAAGTTGATCGATTGTGAACTACTTATCCACGAGAAACTTTACGTTTACAATAAAACAAAAATATGGCGACTTTAAATCACTAATAATTATTTAACAATAGATATTTCTCAATAGTCACTGTATTAATAGGGATAACATATTTGCCAAATAATATACGGTAGTTAGGTTAGGTTACGTATAAGCAGACAAGTACTTAAAATTATAGACAAAATCTAGACACAATGCAAGTGCACTTATCAAGATACAAATCTAATAAAAATAAATAACATGTCAATCATTTTAGGCTGAAGCCACTACTTATATAATGATGGTGTATTGATAGGGGCGCGAAAAAGGAGGTTATGTTATTTATACCAAATACCTACAAGAATAGCAAAAAATACACAGAAATATTAAACTTGTTCTTTATCCATATACTTAAATAAAGCTTAAATTATGTTTTAATCGTATTTATATTTTTCCAAGCCTTCTTTAAATTCAACACGTCGTACAATATTTTTAAACGAACTGAAATGTTAATTGCTAGGGCGACCCTAATAAAATATGTTAGTGACATTCGTCACATGCTCTTTGGTCCCTAAATTTGACACATTCAAATAAAGTAAGCCACCAAAAAGTCTGTTTTAATGTTAAGCATACATTACAACTTTAACTTGTAAGTTGTAAAAGACAAACTGTATAAACAAAATCGTAACTCATCCAACAACCAAAAATATTCTTGAATATATACAGTAAAACCAGTAGGTATCACCTACACCATTTTATAAGTCGTATATTATATGGGAAATAAAACTGTTTTTGTTTTCCATATACAATAAATAATTCATTAAATAAATTAAAATATTAACATTCCAATAAAGCAAGCCCACTTAGATTGTTTTTATTGCATATAAAATAATATAAATTATATATATTATTGATATATAATATTTATGTATTAAATATGTATTTGACGTTTCTGGTAGGCAAACGTAAATGGTTTTCAATAAAGAACAATGTGAATACCAAAATATAGTATATTATTATTTAATAATTCTATTAAATTTTCTTGTTCCACTCCAGGAAATGTAAAATTTAATATTTTCATTTCTTGGGTTTGTTAACAAGGCAAAGCGCCGCGTTGAGTTCCGCCACTCAACACGCAATGTCTCAATTTGGCGGAAACTGGGGAACGAAATTGTTGAAAGAGAATGGAGTGTCTTAACACTAGGTTCTCTGGTTCCCTCTGCTTACCCTGCTATATGCGGGATACAGCATGAAGTTAATAATTCCATTAATCATAAATCGGAAAACGTCTGAATGATACCTTTTCGCGCGATTCCCAGCGTAAGAATTACACAAAGATTATTTGTATTAAATAGAAATAAGAATCCGCGATAGCATATAGCTAGCAAAATCTTATGTGGGAACCATTACATTCAAAATGGCTATAAGTAAGTATATATGGAATGAAGTGCTCATTAAGCCATAATTACAATTATATTAATCAGACTTATCAAAATTGATACATTTGTCGCTTTGCGCATTTAATGTACATAGATTTTGTTATTTACAAATAAATTTGGATAAATAATCTAAAAGTTATCACGATAAGATTGACCTACTATGAGTGTAACTGAACCATTGAATGAAACCGTAATATTAAGTAATCCTCTTCGGTTAATAAAATAATACAATTTAATATAAATATTTTGAAAAGCTGAGGGTCATAAGCTTGCTTTTTTATAATACACCACGAGGGCGAAGCCGCGAGCAGCAGGTAGTTCATTTATATTTTCAAATTGTCATCTTATATTCATTTCGACTAACCTTAAAAAAATAGGGCTAAATGTAGTAAAAGTAGAAAAAATATAGACCGTATAACAACATCAATGTACTTCTAAGTATTCTATAAAATTTTAATGACATGTAACAAAATTCAAGAGCTCTGCTATATTACATTGGTCTACAGCCCACAATTGATTTAATAAATTACATCACGATTCATAATTTATCTGTCGGTAGTTTAAAATAGTTTTCATTTAATAAAAGAATCTGGACAATTGTTTGATGAATTATAATGTGGTACGAAGGCCGGCCGCGGCACATTGTGCCAAAATCTTTGAAATTAATAACATCGACAAAAACAATGCAATACCGTCCTAAAATAATGGTGAATAAACCTCAAATTGGTTACACATATTATTATGTTATGAATTTTCTAGAATGACCCGACATGTACAAATAGGTTAACTAATAATAAAAATATAGAATAACATATATTTAGGAATGTACATACCTACATATTTATATTGTGTACCGTGACTAAATATATGATGTTTCATTTTGAACTTTATAATTTGTATGTAAATTGAAGAGTTATTAGAGCTGTGTAATTTATTAGACACTTCCTTATTTAATTTTTTTAGTTTTTTATTATTTACGTGTGACTAAGTATTTGTAAATGCTGAAGTACATACTTGCGGAAATATATGTTTGAAATATATTAAAAAAACAAAACCTACCAACCAAATTTAAAAATGACATTCTTGATATGCTATTTTTAAAATATACTTAGTTTTTAAATGTTTTTCCATAATAATTATTGTTATCGCTCTGAATTACCAAATAGTAAAATTAAATCTCTCATCTTCATAATATATGACAAACATCATGTCCAAACTATAAGATATTGCCAACACGCATAATCATATTTTTATAAATTAAGTTTGATAAAATATATTTATTTTCTTTACACACAATAAATTTTATAATACAAATATGAAAACACAAGGCGGCTCAAAAGTAAAAATAAAACGTTCAGTAAAAGTGTCATTTTTTCAATTATTCTGCCAATCGCCGCGCGCTATGGTTAACACTATGATACAAAAAGAGCAGCCGGTGCAGCGACGAAATACATTTAAGTACCTATATATAACAGAACGTGGGGAACGGAATTGTTGAAAGAGAATGGAGTGTCTTAACACTAGGTTCTCTGGTTCCCTCTGTCTGTCCTGCTATATGCGGGATACAGCGTGAAGTAAAAAATATATAATAGAAAGATATACGTATATCGTTCCTCTTAATATTACTAGAATGAGGTGGTTATTACTGGCAGTAATTTTGAAATGGAAAAACAGCCGTCCATACAAAAAGGACAAAAATATAGAAATATATACTTAAAGTATGAATAAAAGAAGCTACATAGTATACGTATATCTGTAGATGCGATAAATTTTGAAAATTAAATACACTCAATCTATAGTCATATCGTAATCGTAAATCAATTTAAGTTTGAGTAATAAGACAGTTAAAAAAGCAAAAGAAATAGAATATATCCTGTGCCTTACACTTTTAGTACATTTTCAAGTATTTTCTAATTACGAGTGTTGACTTTTCATTCAATCTATGAACGAGAATTAATTCAAAGAAAGCTTTCAATTATATTTGAAGAGCAAATATCTTTACAAGTGAATGTTTATTGTACAATTGTTTAAGGGTAATTATTATTATAGCTTTTTGATACTATATCTCATAGAATACTGTTAAGTTTTTCGTCATCCAAAAATATATATTTCCGGTATGCGTATGCCGAAATAATTTGGACTTATCTTCCTTTCCTTCCTTATCTTAGTTTATGGCAAAGGTATTACTTGATATTCTTTACAATAATTTGTGGAACAGGTATCTATGTAATATAACATGACATGACATTTGTTGCATCATAGGCTCCCTAATATGTTATACGCAAATTACATGAATTTTGTTCGATATTCGTACTTTCTGTTATATGCAATGTAACAAATAATTATTATTTAAGAATCAGAGCGCTCTATATTTCTACGGAGTCATTTAACTGTTATAATGAATTCCGTCAGTAATAAAGAAGCGAATTTAATATATTCGTATAGACGGCTGTTAAGTTTTATGTTCTTTGCGAGGCGCTGACAAAACAATGGGACTTCGTACTCTTGTACGTCAAGGAGCTTCGTTCTAATGGATGTGGGATGATATTTTTTTGTGTTCTTTGCTTATACTTCTGTATTTTTTCTGTTATCTAAGTGGTTCTATTACAGAACTCAATCAAAATACACAAATACAAAGATGATTTTAATAAAAGCTTCTTATAAATATCACTTCGATTTATTAAATATTTATATAATTATTAATTACAGCAAGTACTTATAAATTCTTATTATACATTTAATTACACTTTGTATATTAATAAAACATGAATAAATATGTAACACAAGATAATTAAAAAAAAGTTTTTTTTAATGTCGTATCCATTTTTATAGATCCGTGCTATACCGCTTTGTAAATAACTTTGATCCGACGGTAGATAACGTCCATTACAAGGTAACTGGTGTATTTTATCATATATGAATAATAAAGAATTGCACTTTTTCTAAACTATTTTAGAATAACAGTAATAATGAGAATACTTGTACGTATTTTTGGGGAAAAACCTGAATAAGATTATATTGCGCGGTCACTGCGGCTCTAGCGAGTCTAAGTATAGTGGTAAATTAAAATATAAATACGTTATAGTTTCGAATAGTAAAATTTATGATCGTCGTGATTTCATCTCAATTTAATAACGATAAAATTAAGCTACAAGTGTTTATTGTTATGGCTTATGGGTAAATGTTGGGTGGTCCTAACAAAAATCATGTTCTTTTGGAAAAAACAGTATAATGTGATATACACATATAAAGCTTATTCGATAGATAATATTTGATATATATTTTGGAGGATATAAACTGCGTTTTCAAAATTTTAAATATATTTCATTTCAGTATTTAATATACCTAATAACTATTATTAATAGTATATTATAAGCCAAAACTTTTTGTTATATTATAAAGCCAAAAAATATCAACAAAAAAATAGATATCAAATAAGGTCAAACAAATTCACGATCAAGTCATGTAGTTGACCCCGTGTTGACTTCGCTGCAGTACGCCCAGCTACGGAATCTGCTATGTAATAGATATGTACTAACCTATTAAAGTACGTAAAATTATATAGAATCAAGGAGACTACACTTTATTCACGAATTTATTTTGTAAACAGAGATAAACTGATTGAGATTTGGAGAAAGTTAGTAAGTATGTAATGGTTAAATACTTATACATCTTCATGATATAAAAAATAAGTATACAAAGTTGGGTGATTATGGTTAAAAGTCTTACAACTACAACTTGTGACATATGTACTTAGTATAGACGCATAATGCTATTTTTTTTACGCGTGATTTTGCACTTTGCTCTTTACTCTAATAAAACATTTGTTTTTTAATTCACGAACTGTTTATTGTGCATAAAAATAACATTTAAGCAACTAACATTTAAGCAATAGCTGACCTCCTCAAAAAATAAATGACACGGAAAATAAATATTACCAAGAGCTAAGCGACTTTTGTACTTCTAAAGATTCATTCGTATAACAATGTTAATTACAACAACATTAATCATATAGTTAAGTTCGTGCTAAACAAAAAACTTAGTAATTGCTATCAGCTAGTAGATAACAAAAACTACAGAAATAATATAATATAATATTCTTAAGAGTACAATAATTTTTCGGTGTAAACGTATTAAAAAGCTACCATATAGTATTTTTTAATGGCAAACAGTAGCAAAATTATGATACCTCCAGCGACGTGAGTTTTATTAACTTTAATTTATTTTTGTTTGTAATTTTACATATTCCTGCATAAACAACTTGAAAAATATTAAGATTAAAATTTAAAAACGATTTAGTTTTATAAAAAAATATAGAGATATAAACTATTATATTCTTGAATCTATCAGAATCGATAAAGTTTATTTATTTTCACATATTAATACATATGTAAATACTTTATCATAAAGTTTCATTCATTTTATTTCATAGAAGTTGTGTGTATTGACGTTACTTTATTCCATTGATTGTGACATTATTCCAATAGATTTATTAATTCAAAATTATGCAAACTTTAGTTAGAAGGACTTAAAAGTATATTTTTTATTTTTACATACTAAGAAAATTAGACAGAAAACACCTACTGCATCGTATTCCGCCTCTCTTAAAGCATTGTTGAATTGCGGAATACAACGCCGCTCCGCTTTGTTTATTAATGTATTCGGGCATCAAAAACGTTTCATCATAAAAATTTCCCATAGGCGTATTGAACCCACACACATCGCGTTCCCACTCTAACACTTTGACCGTGTAATGATAGCGCAAATATTTATTCACTTTAAATCTTGTTAATTTTAGTTCACGTGCTTTCTGAAATACTAACACAAACGAATGTTTTAAAAGGATACCTTAATGAATTTTACTATTCTGTTATAGGTTATTGTTTTATACAAATTTTACTCGTATAGTTTTAATTAAGTAATTGGACAAAATAAATTTTTGTTCTGTACTAGATTATTTATTAAATTAAAAAAAATAAACATTTTATTACATTGTATTCATTCTCATCACGAGATGCGCTCGCTGCTCACATTCCGCTGGCTATTTAATTATCTCCTATTACTATATCAACATTAGCAATCTGCAATAAGTACATTTTTAAAAGTAAAAAACTATCACGAATAATCTTGCTTAGATATATATCGATTATATATAAATTCTTTAGACGTTAACATTCCATGAAAATAAAACATTTGACGTCATTCAATATTAACTGGGTATTGTTGAGGAAATGTAATAATAGCTTAAAGTAACATAAACATTATAAGTATGCGAATCGTGCCACGTACATGCTATAACTAAAAGCTTAGAAAGTAATATTTTAATTCAATAAAAAATAATAGTAAATAAGCAAATAATAGAAACCACAAAACAAAGCCACTCCATTCCGAGGTGGTTTATACAAGAGAAAAATCACTTACTGCTATAGTTTGATCCGGATGTAACATTGCAATCGTACGTACCTGAGAAAAAAGAACATAGAAGTAAATCTTTTTTTACACATTTAAAAAAAATATTAATAGTAATGTACTAGAACATACTATTACATATAAAACACATAGTTCATTCGTTGAAAAATAAAATATTTAAAGACCAATAAAAACATTGCACAATCAATTTCAGTCTCTAGATATGAATCCATTATTTAAATCAAAGGTGTAAGATGGCACGTTAAGGTTTTTTGATACGTAATTTTATTTAGAAAGTTGTAAAATTCTTATGTACCTTCCTTCTTATATGTTATAAGTAAAACAGAACATACGTGAGCACAGTGCGTAATGAACAAAAAACATTTCGTAAAATCTAGCAAACAAAGAATGAGCGTTGTTTTTAGATCAAATTAACGTACATTATAAGCATACGCGCAGCTTCCAAAGTGACTCACTGTGGCGGGCCACTAAACTAGAAGATGTATTAAATAAATTTCAACCTCACAATTTTCAATATTTTAAGTTTTAGACTAAGTTTGTAAAATTTATTAAGTTATGCGCCCATGAACAAGTTTTCAAGAATATTTTGATGAACAAAATTATACCAAATAACAAAATACTTAGAAATTACACACATATAATAGCACATAGGTACAGTCACTTGGAAAATATTCGGCAAAAAATAGTATTTGTATAAAATTTATATAGCGGTACGTAAAAGGAATAACTGTTTTAAAAAACGCAATATCCGTACGAACTCTACAAAAATGTATACCTAATAAACAACATAGACGCATAGATGACTATTTGTTGCACAATACAAATACCTAATACTACAAGTATGGAATAAATAAGAACAAATAACAATGTATCAAAACAATAATATTTTTTTAGAATAATATAAAAAGACATAATTATGTAATCAAATGGATACAATGGATAAAAACGCTCCGCTTATCGTTTAGTCTACGAGTATATAAGAGGCAAGCACTCCTTGTGCGTCATATCTATATTTTCCTATCAATGTGATTACACTATTTACATAAGTTTTAGTGTTTTATCTATTTATGGTAAGTTGTTCACAAATGTTATTTGTCTGGGGTACACATAATACTTATAGAAAATTATTAATTACTAGCCTTTCACCCGCAGCTTCGCCCGCGTGAAATTCGGTTATATCGTGCGATATGATAAGGAGTATCCTATAGTCTTCCCCAAGGTCTAGACTATTTGTCAAAATTGGTTAAGTGGTTTATGTGGTGAAGTTGTAAACAGTTAAACAATCTTACATGATTTTATGTTTGACAATAAGGCACTTCCATACAAACTTTCATCCCCTATTTCAACCCCCTCTATCATTTTTTTCGCGGTAAAAAGTATCCTATGTCCTTTTCCAAGTTTAGTTTAGTTTAGTTTAGTCCGAATTTCATCAAAATAAGTTCAGTGGTTTAGGCGTGAAAGCGTAACAAACAGACAGACAGACAGACAAACAGACAGACAGACAGACAGTTACTTTCGCATTTATAATATTAGTAAGGATTATACTAAGTCTATGGATGGACACTAGATAATGAAGATTTTTCTATGAAAAAATATTAGCTATAACACTTTTCCTTCCGGATATCTTATAAATAGAATTACAGTATTAATGTTGAAAACATATCTTCATTTAAGTATAGGATAGCAAGAATATGCAAAGTAACCTGCGCGTCCTCTACCTTGACCACAGTATAGATATAATTATTACCGACGCACTGTTATTTTAATATATAAATAATATACAAATTGCATCTGTTTCCTCCAATTATGCCAACCGCGAATTAAGCCGGCTGGGGCGGGAAGCAATCTTTAATGTTGCAAACTTGCACGGACATTAATCTAGTTTTATCCGGTTATACTGTTATTTATTCGATCTTATTATAAAGCAAAAAGTTAGCAGTTGAGTGTGTTAAATATAAGCATTTAAATAAAAGTTATTCACAAAGATTTAATACATACATGTATAGTTATTGAAACACGTCTATTTAATTTCTTAAGCCTGCCAATTAAATATTCTCGGAACTTGGAAGCCTTGTTTATCACAAAATAAGTTGTTAATAGACACAGTTGCATAGCTATATCCAAACTAGTAATAGGTTGACTTATATATGTATATATGTATAAATTACAAGTATAGTTATATTAGTTTTGCAGCTTACTGCATACGACATATTATAGAACAAAAACCTTTCAATTCCAATTTTCTCATACGGTCGTGTTAATGTGTCGTAAAACTCCATTATAAGTATTTATAAGGAGCTATAATAGGAACCTTAATTATAGAGTCAATAGTTGGGCGGCCGTGTCGACTTTAAAGAAAAATATTAAGTAGTCATAATCATAACAACAAAGTGTTATTAATGTCATTAATCGCTGCAAAATTATACACTAACTCTGAACTTCATCTGAACGGAAACAAATGTACCTACCTATAAGTTAAGTAATACTTTGTGGTACCATTTCGTGACATTCATATCATTACAATCGATAGTTATGGTTTTTATATAAACTGTAATATTATTAAATTATACGGAATTTCAATGTAATTATTAAATGTAATCATTAACTTCAACCTCATTCTTTTTACGCTTTCTTGCACTGTCATAATGCTGCTTAATTGTGTAATTACATATGAGACTCGAACATAACGTACAAAAATTCCTATAAAGAATCAGATCTTTGTCAAAAATCATACCAAAATTCAGTTAGTAGTAGTTAGTCGGTTAGATATCTTCACAATAAATTCGTACTTCAATCAAAATAAAAAAATTGAAAGTTTTACGAGTGTCGATAGTATAGAAAACAGAAAGATAAAGTGATTAAATTACCTTACATAATCTAACACTAACTTAAAATTGTATTATAATTTAACCTAGTGCATATCTTTTTAAGCCAGTACTTATTGAAACTAAAAAACTAAAGTAATTACTGTTAAGAAAAGGACAATATCTAACGTCTTATCCGTTGATAGAGACAAAGAATACTTTTTATTATTTACATATTTTTTTCGCCTAAAGTACAGAAGTCGGTCTCGCTCGGATGCACCGTCTAATATAGGTATAGGTACAATAGCGCATAATTAGTATTCTAATTATGTCATTGGCCGTATCCACTCATGCGCCTATAAAAATGTACTATCATAAAGCATGATGTTAACCACTGTTATATCCAGAAATTACTGAGCATATTAAATGACAAAATGAATGAGTGATTACACTAATTGTATAAGCTGTTAGTTTCATTTTAACTCTAATAATGAATAATTGTAATATCTATTCCTAACAACTTCCTATTATTTAAGCACATAAGACCAATATATAGAATAATATTTAAGAGTTGGGGAGATTATCGGGATATTTCACTTTTAGTGGATTCAATTCACGGTGGTCATTATTTATGATAAGAAAAATGGAAACTTAGGCAATTTAATTAAGATATCCTTTTTATGTTAACGCAAATCCGCATTGTACGCAGTACATAGCACAGGAACCTAGTTCCCACTTTCGCTCCAAACGAAGGCATTACTAGTTGGACTTCGTTGTAACCCAGCGGCAGAGCACTTAGACTAATCAGACTAGAGCAAGATCATATTAATATTAAAATATTTTATATACAAGCATTCTATCAAATGAGATTCAAATTTCAAACCCATCACCAGTGCAATTGGGTGAAAACATTAGGTGGGTTGCGACACACCAGTGTAATAATGTATGAGTAAAAATACCTCAATTTACACAAGTATAAAAGCTCTATCTTATTTGACAAGTGTAGTTAACTGTAATGTCAATGCTTAAATTGCAATTTGAATTAAAAAATTCGGTTGTATTATTTAGTATACTATACTAATATTAATATGACATGTATACAGAAACAAAACAAACTAAATGATGTCCTGTTGATTCATTCATTCATTACAGAACGCAATATTTTTTATGATGGTTAGATAAATTGTTTAGAAAAATATATTTAAATAATTCTTCACGTCAGTAGCCTATGGAAAAATTTTGGTATAAATTAATTGAATGCCAATATGAACTCATCGAATATTAATAAAACGGTACACCTTGTACCCATTTGATTACTATGCTTGTAAATTATGTCGTGACATTAGTGAAGTCTAGAGACTGTAAGAGTGGACACTGTCACAAAAAAAAGACACTGAATATAGTATTAATTGTATAATTGGGCTACTTATACTATAACACAAACATAGGTATATAGGTGCATACGGACGAAACTGCTGTAAAAAGTACTACAAGGACAGATAGACAAGACCAACTAAAACAGTTAAATAACATATCTACTTCAAACGAATAATTTTATTTAAAGCTCGCAGACTTTTATTAAGTTATCGATGAAATATTTGATAACGAAATTCAATATTCATCGATTCCTATGTAGTAAATGCAATTTCATTTCCGATAGAATAATTTGATGTTTCATTACATGTATAGTATTTGTAATATGACGTAATAACAGTTCAAGAAAATCATTCAGCAAGACATCGCATAGTGTTCACTTTTATTATATATTTTATTAAGAACATTATATAATTTTAGTGAGCATATGAAGTGAAGTGTGGCGTCTAAGTGTAGATTATTATTTTCCCACATGAATTTGACTTACGCAAATGCATGTCAATTTGCAAAGAAAATGAAACTAAATTTTAAGCGCATAGACATCATACTAGATACCGTTATAAGTATACTTGACTATTTGCATATAGCAACACTATATCCGATTTAATCGTCCAACTTTGAATAGAACCAGTAAGTGTATGTGTTACATATAAGTAGTGTGTATATTTGTGTTACATAAATATACATGTTTTTCAATATAAATGACAAATAAAATAAAAAATAAGCAACTAAAAAGGACATGCTTAAAATTATTTATATTATAGTCTAAATCTAAAAGGGGACGATGGGGTAATCGGGGCCGCGGAGTAAATACGGATCTGCTTATTCACGTAATACTTTTTGTACTGAAGGGTACCCTCCAGACATTTGAATCGGTGAGTGCAGAAACAACGCAAGTCATAAAAAATGCAAAAATTCGTAATCGATTTAAACTAGCTTAGAAAGCCAACTTATACACATTTTTCTCCCTTCTGCAAAATTTTAAAATCCGGACTTACGTTGATTCTGCAATCACCGATTCATTTACGACAGTTAGTTGCGCACGATTTTCAAGATTAGCGAAAAGTTTTCATTTTACTTAAATTTGAACCGTTTCGTAAAAAAGGATTTCTCTGTAATTTTAACCAGTGGGCCGAAAAAAATAATCTAAAAAAAAAAGGTAGACAAGCAAAAGGTAATCAACAGAAAATAGAAAAGGAAAGAAACACAAAACATAACAACAGTAAAGATGAAAACATCATTGCAAATTATAAACCGAATAAACCAATATGACTAAGAAAAACGCTCAAAAGGTGTGTGTAATGTAAAAAATTTTGAAACAAAGCTAGAAGTTACTATTTTTGTATTCATTGCCAGGAAAAGTGATGAAATCCACCCATCTAAAACTGAATTGTATGTTTGAAATGTAAAATGTGGCCTCATGAGAACTGCCTTATCATCCGGTTTTACCCCAAGAGCTACGGCGGGTAATAATGGACACACAAGGTTTTGTTTATCATTAAAAAATATATAATTATTGATCTCGTAAAACAATTAATGTTGATTTGGTTAATGAAGATCTATTTGCATAATAAATTAAGTCAGACTGATTATTTGTACTTATATAGGTCTTGTATATTATTTCCCTTATCAGCTAATCGAACAGCAAAAACTGAGTCAAAATAGCATTGCAAGATTTTTTTTTTGGAAGACGAAGCTAATAAAAATATATAAAAATGCTGCCAGATTTTCATACATTTTAATATAGTTAAATCCAATTTTTTTAAACTGAATAATTCACTTTTTCAAAAGGGTAGGAAAAAGAAAAATGTATTTAAAAAAAAGCACTGTTTAATTAAATGGACATGCTTATTTGAATTTAAAATTATTGACTGTGTTGATCTAGATGTTCTCATATCTCTAATTAGCGGCTTAGTAATGTAATTAATTACACATCAACTCGAGTATTCAAATAGAATTGACTGCCAGCTCTTACATATACACTATTATTTTCTTACTATTTTCATTAAAGCGAAGGAATTTATCAACCAGCTATTCAAGATTTATTGAAAATATTTCGTGTTGAGTCTTTGCCTTTGTCATTATGGAGACTGATTAGATAAACGAAATTTTAGACATTCTAACTGTATTTTAAAAAAATAAAATTTTATATTATAATTTAATGGTAAAATATGGTAAAGTAATGAAATAGAATTCTGAACTGAAATCTCATAATTTTACTTAGATTCTATTAAGCAAAAGAAAAGAAATAATAATTTGTTTTGTCCAGAGCTAAAATACTTATTAAATACTTATTAAACTTCATATCCTATTCGTAACAGGATATATAAACCTTAAATAGGTAATCGGAACTATTTCTATCTATATATTTTTATAAAATGTAAAGAGTAAAAGAGTGTCTACGTTGAAAACATTCAAAAAAAAAATTTTAAACATTGCTTTCGAGCGTGTGGTAAGTTTTAAGACTGTTGTACAACTGTGTGTCTGTTTATACAAGCAAAACTAGAGAATTATAGGAATTTTAATTATACTTTTCGTTGTATACTCATAAAGCCTCGGCATAACATAGTTTATAATACACTGGAATTTTTACACCGGAACATTTAATCATAAAAGGGAATCATACTGTAAGGAACAAAAAAATATTGAATTTAAATTGAATTGAAAACTTGACAAAAGATTTTCAGCGTGATTATATTTCTTTGATAGATAAAAATGAAATCAGTCTCAAATCTGAAGTATCTGATGTGCAACTTTAAGAGATGCAATAACTAGATAAGAACATGGTGCCTTTACCTGATGAGAATTTTTTCTTGAAGTTTAAAAATAGTGTCCTTTAATATATGTGTATATGGAAATAACATCTCAGTAAAAGTTGTTTAGCGTAATGGACATTTTCTTGTCGCATTTTATGCATGTTTATAATAAGCACCAGATGAAAATATTAGCACGTGGCGAAAGCGTTAGCAATTTGGGCCCAATTTCCGACGACACCGGAGAGTAAATAGGAATACAACAGACATAAAGCCCAGACGAACGAAGTTGTGGACACAGACTAAAAAATCAATTAAAAAAATACAAATTTAATATTAAGTCATAAAAGAAAATTTAGTGTTTTGAATAAATAATATAATAAAAGTATCGATGTACTTTTATTGTATTTTATTCGTTTCAATAAAAGAAACAATATGACAAGCAATTCAGTTCCTAGCAAATATTAAAAGATTTTATTAGAGTTGCCATTTTATTTGATTATTAGGTTTCCTTTTGAGAGTCCGTTCTTCCACGTAAAATACGTAGTTCCGTGAGAAATTTTACTTTGAATTTTATTATAAAAATTAGCCTTTTGTGTACCGGACATTTCATTTTTGAAAAATGTATTGCGTTCTTGCTTTTATAGCAAAAATATCTACGGGTTGCACTCCGGGAGTGCTGGCAGAAGTGAAAACTTGAATAATAGCGTTTGCATTTTTGATATTTTGAAATGATTAAGGAATAATTTTGCGCGAATTGCTTTATCAGTATAAATATACTACCATTTTGATAATTTCAACTTGCGAATTTTCAATCAGGTCACAATTTTTACCCATCAAGAGCATCAAGTGCACCACGCCGCTAAAGAAGTCTTCACTTCAAAAATGAATTATAGGTACTATTAATACATACAAAATTTGTAACTTCTGTAAATTGCCAAAGTTGTTCCTCCTTATATAGGAAGATGGCGTTGTTAGTCAAAAATGATATCGAATATTACTATAGTTACGCTGGAACAATGACAATTTCGTCTTACGACTTTTTGATCAGGGTCACGTCCTGACGCGAGTTTAACATTTTGTACGCATCACAAAAAGTGCACAACGCCGCTAAAAAAGTTTTCACTTCAAAAAAATTATTTACTTTCGATAAATACCAAACAGTCAAACAAGACAAATCGTTAAATACTTACTTTAAAAAGTAAAGAAAGTTTCCCCTGTGAGAGTACTGGGTTAGAATACAATTCCCTTCCGCCGCTGGGTAGCGTCCCGTAAGAGGCGGATACCCCAGTAGTTTGGTGGTAGGAGGTTCGTCCTCCGTCTGGCTCGCGACCACTGTCATGTCAAAGACGATCCACCAAATATCTAAGGATGTGTTCCGGTTCGATGGCATGTAAGCCAGGTGTTCCCTACTACCACCCACCCTTTCCCCAGAATGTGGTGGTTTCGATGCCGAACTGCCGCGGCCACTACATTATTTCCTCCCCCTCCCATCGAACACAAGGTCGGCAACGCATTTACAACTCCTTTGGTGTTGTAAGTGTCCATGGGCGAAGGACAACTTACCATCAGGTGGTCCTTTTGCTCGTTTGCCATCTTTTACCAATAAAAAAAAAGTAAAGAAAAATAAGTCTGATAACTTTCTAACCGTATCTCATAATAACCTAACACTATTGTAGTATAATTGTAGTATATCAATAAAATATTGACCCAACTTCGCAAATCAACAACCAACAACTTTTGCAAATGAAATACCATAAATTGTGTACAATGTGCTAGAAAATTTTATTGAAAAGATGTTTTAAAATAAGAAAATAGTTAAAAAAAAATTTTTTTAAGAACGTACAACAAATGATTTCCGTCATCTTCGTCATTCTGGTAAGGGTATCAGGCACAGTATAAAAATATTATAATGTCATCAGATCTGAACAAGTGGGCAATGTTTGAAAGAAATTCGACGGCAAGAAATAAGGCAAAAAAGTGAATAAAGATTTTTTTACATTATGACATACTATTATAACATATACAGGCAATAAAAGCTAAAATAAAATCACATAATATGCCAACACGAGTATAAAGAAAGAAAATATCTAGAATTGGTAATTTTTGTATTGTAGGTAGGTATATCAATTATTTGTGTTACGTTTATTTTTTACGTCATATTTTAGTTTTATTGTTGAAATATATGAACTTGTATTTTAGATAAAAGTTTATCAATATCATTTTACGTGTAGTGAGACAGAATAACTTTATCTATTTATATTCAGGAATATTTGAATTGAAGTTGTGGCGTGTATATTGCGTTTGGGGTCAATACAGACAAAAAAACCAAATACAAGCAAATAAATTTATTACATACGAGCTCTACACCGTATAATACTTGTGTAAAGACTTACGAGCTTGAGTTAGTTAATATTGCGAATATGCGAAAGAGAAGCTGAAGTACACTTACCGCGCCATTGTCTATTCTACATTTAATTAGTACGCACATTTGTAGTACTGACATTAATATAATTTTTGCAATGAAGAAGATATGCTAAGTAACAACTTGTAATGTCTTACTGATAAACGTATTAAGATTCACACTTATAGCTCAAAGATATTATACATATCTACATTTTTTAAAGCTAAGCTGCTAATGAAAGTACCTACTAATATTTGTTTTTTATGCTTATGCAATTCTAATTAGTTGAACTGAAGAGCATTACAAATCAATACTATCATATATAAGAATTATACTTTGGTATAGCCTAAAAATAACTTGTCTATATAAATGCGGTGTAATTATATACCAAGAACATCCGCTTTGACTATTGCAGAAGTAATATACTGCGTTTAATAAAGTAACTTTTTGAATAATTTACCTTATTGGATATAAATTAAATTCTTCAAAATATATAGTGGGATTTAGAAACAATTTTTGAAAAACATATTGTGTTAGGATTGAAAGGCTTTCTAGAATCTTACATTCACACAATCACAGCAATGTGTAAATCACTTAGTACTTCACAAGTGTGTTATTATTTATTAAACTTTTAGTATAAGATATAAATACAAGACATTTATCATATGAAACACTTTTAGGCAACAAAGGTTCGTGCCAAGTGAAAAGAGTAATACCTACAAACCACAGAGTATTATAATTGAACACTTAACATTTAAAAAGCAGATTTGCGTAAAAAACACGAAAACGTTTAAAATATACACGTCTTCAACACGGATAACGTTTAAAATATTCATAAGGGATACTTTAATTATAATAACATCTGGATTTAAATTATAATCCGCCATATATCTCGTATAGCACTGTATAGCCAGTATACGCGCTATAAATTTCAAAACCGCGCCAAGCGTGAATAAATATGCCATAAGTGTTCCATCTTAATTACTGATTATAATATACAATTACAGTAGTATTATCTTTTAGATAATTATTTTACGAGTACTACGTTTAGGATGTTTAGTGATTTCATTTAACTTGGGAATATCGATTTCTACGCAACAATATTAAAATAATACTGTCTAACAGTGAGACACTACAAAATGATACACATGAACCTAAAGGTAATATTACAAATGATGTACTTCATTACATATTCTACGTCATAATGAAGAAATCAAATATTTCTTTCACGCTATAACCCGCAAATAGCGGGGTAGGCAGAGAGAACCTGAGAACCTAGTATTAAGACACTCCGTTCTATATTTGCGCTATTCGCTGAATTGAGACATTGGCTTTACTTTTCCGAAATTATTCAACATAAGCCTAACGTTTAACTTAAATCGTTGTAGTAGATACTGGAATGTTTCATATTAATATTATAAGAGATACTACTTTATTTTTAAGATTTTACTCGATATCTTTAATGTGCGCGTAAGGTGTTGAGCGGTGTCTTAACATTAAGCTATCTCTGTAAACAAAAAAGAGTTGACTTTATTCAAATATACTGTTTTTGCATGTCCTTCACGTAACCCCGATCGATCGAATCAGTTGACACGCGAGAGCAATATATACAAACATAAAGTATGATATTGATTATGATAATTAACATTTATTAATCTGAAGCCTGCAATCCAATACTTGTTCATTAAAGTATCAGGTCCATGTACGAACAGGAAGTCTGAATGGACGATAAGAATAAATATTTGTTGTAAAGAATGTTACCTTACGTTAGGTTATTTTGTGCAAACAAGTATAAAAATAGTGAGGCCATCGTGGCACAAATACAATCATCATATTTGATATCCTACATAAAACGCGCTGACTGTGGGTTCGACTCAAAATCAGAAAACACGGGGTTTGTCGTTAAGAAAATTTTGTCATAATATTATTTTTGTTAAATTCTATCCTTAAAATTAAAAATCCTCACTATTTATCGCTCAAAGTAGTCAAGTAGTCATTGTTGTGTTAAAATTGTCATATCTAGAAAGACATATCGTGCGCATATATAATATGTAAACTTCTCTAGTAGTTGTCTGTAGTTCGGGGAATGTAAATTAACCAACTATGGAAAATAAAAATAACTTGTACAAGTGTGGCGCAGCCTTCTGTTCAACAGGTGGCGATCTCCGGTATTCATGACATCTTAAGACAATAAAACCCAAACTATATCCAATTGTTGTAAAAATGAGAGCACAGTATTTTTTATTCATACATCAAACAATTTTGAAGTCTTGTTTTAAATAATTTAAGAAAAATATTTAAATTCCTACAAAAATATTGCGCAATCTCATATTTTGCTCGGATGAAAGTTTAATAGTTAATTTATCTTAAAAATAATATTATCATATTCTTTCTTTAATTGCCTGTATTAAATAGCTTAAAAAATTAAATCAACCATACTCATCCATACATCACGCTTAATTTTGTAACACATTTGTTTTATCCTAGTCCTACAGTGGTGGAAGTAGGAGGCACTTATTATTAATTAATAATTCCCGCCGATAGTTTGAATTGCCCGTTAGTGCTCGATCGACTTGCAAGAGGGCTATTTTATATTGCTCCAGTTAAGTGTATCAGTAAGAAAATTTGTGAAAAAAGTATAACAAGTACTAGTATTGCTAATATACCTAGGGGAAATGAGAAAAACAATATTCAATAATTTTTAACATTCTATGACACTAAATAACATTATTCTTTGTTTTTTTTTCGTTTTTGCTGTATAAAATGACCAGTATTCCTAGCATTAAATGTAAACAGTAGTTTCATTGTACGTAATTCCTGTAATTTCATATTGTATTTGTTTAATAGGTGTTTGATAGTGATCCCTAAATGTAGCGCAATTCAGATTAACATTGGAAATGGCTTGTTGGTAGATAATTTGCGGCGTTATTATATCGGCTGCTAATTACTTTAGCTAAGTGGCCGTTGCCGCGTCTATGGGATGGGCAACGAAAAGGGGTTAATATCAATCAACTCATGCATTTATAAATTACATTTCGCTTCGTACAATTGAATTTTAGCAGGAAGTTCGACATAACGTTTTGACTATTTTCCTTTTATTTTTAACAGACTTAATTAAAAATGTTATTTTATAAATACTAATAAAAGTAATATTTAATTGAAGTGATATGAAGGTCAAAAGTATAATTGAATTGTCAACATCCTCAGGGTAAGAGTAAACAGAATTGTGGATATATCTAATTATTGCTTTCGATACAGGTATCTAGGTCATGTCCTTGGTTCCTGAATAATGTGGTCAGATGACCCAGTAACCTATCAGTAAGAGGTTTAGCTCGTATCGCGTATGTCGTAATGAATTTGGTGACTATTTCAGTAAATAAAATATGCACGTATCATTCTTCTCAGGTAGATACGACATTACGATAATGTAAGTATCATTATAATCAATTACTAATTGATGCACGGAACTTTGTTCGCGAGGACTTAATCAACCTTACAATCCTTACTACTTCCACATCTACACCACTCGTAGATATAGAAACTTGGACTCAAAATTTTACCATTTTTACCACATGGAGATAATTCCATCTTGCACGTCATGATATACGAGCATATGTTCATAGCTTGACACGTATGGCGTGTTGATGAAAATCAGCCTATATCCCTCTGCAGCCATCAGTCTATCAATATCAAAGCACAACAAACAGCTCAGCTATTTGACCGTGAAACATTCTTTTAGAGATAAGCAAACGAACATACAGACAGAAGTTGCTTTAGTTTTCATTTTACTTTTGTCTCGCTCGCATATAATCCTCTACTATTAGGTTAAAAACGTCACAACTCATTTTCGAAAAATCTAACTTCCCAAACTCGTGACTTAAAAACAATGACATAAGCGGGAGCCGGCAAATAACTTTGAGTAAATTTAATTCCACATAAAAAGCAAACTTTATCTTCATAAAATTGTCTTGATGATATGATAAGTTTCGAACATAGTTCATAATATGACCGCGTAATAATAGTACTACAAACTCATATCACATTTTGTAATTCTTCTTTTGCGTTATATTATGAATATTTTGGATAAATTATAAAAGTTAACGACTGTCGTAACGCAGATGCAAAAACGTGCGACTGTAAACGCGACAAGCCGTGGGTTCGATTCTCACTTTAGCAAAAGTAAAAGTTTAGTATTTTCATTAACTGGGTTTGGTAACAAGGCAAAGGGCGGCGTTGAGTTCCTCCACTCAGCATGCAATGCCTCAATTCGGCGAAAAGTGGGGAACGGAGTCTCTTAACACTAGGTTCTCAGGTTCCCTCTGCCTACCCTACTATATACGGGATACAGTGAGAAGCTAAAAAAGTTAAACAGAGATAGAGATGTAATTACGCATTTTTTTTTCAGAGTGAACTGAAAAATCGAAACGATGTGTAAACAGATAAGCCGACAGACAAAAATTTTAACAATCTTAAATATACTTAGACCATTTTATATTAGATAGATACCGTTTCATCACTAAGTTATTTTTTTATAATGCCTTGCCTTATTCGACAGACACATTTATTATTATATTATTTATAAACATCACTATAATACTTCTTTTCAGAATCATGTACTTACAATGTGTGCTTCGTCATGTCCATTTCAAAATGTTGTTTTTAATATAAAAATTTAAAGACAGTAATTTTTTCAAATTACTGAGCATTGTAAAAAATATCTTCATTTCGAGGCGGAGATACGAATTCAAAGGCTGGCCTAGATTATATCAAACACTAAAAAGGCTATTATCTCATTGTTTAACCACAGATAATCCTTGGACTTACGACTATATTATCCAAATACACGTATCTATTGTTATTTGGGGATCTAATTAATTAAAGCAATAATAGAAAATTTTAAAATGATGACAATGTATAGTAAAATTACCTAAATTTGTAGAGGAAATATTATACTTAAATAAAATTATTACAGAATAATTTGGAGATACCACGTGACAATGACGCTATCGGCAGTTTTTTAAATGTTTAAATATTTCAAAATTCCACAGATTTAGAGACTTAAATTTGGAATTAATATTGTTCCATGATGTTAGAGTGGCTTTGTCCAGTCCGTTTGAAATGTAAACTTCCCACTAGCTACGAAGTTAGGCTATTGACACACAAGCGCACAGCGGTCACAAAAATCCACGTGCGGCGTCGCGCAAACAATAAAGTCCCTAATTCATGTGAAATGCCACTTCTTATCTTTGTTGTTTTAAATTAAAACTATAAGACAGATAAGGTGTTTGCACTGGCTTAATGAGCCTTGAAATGAGAATAGCCGATGTGTGTTTGGACAAATTGTGAAAGAGATAACTAAGCTTTTGTATTGTGTAACATTGACTGTCGGTGTCTGATTCATGTTTTCACATTATTTTATTACATTAAATTTATTATTTATTGGCTTGTACTGGAATATGCAGGTAAATTTATTAGGTAGAAGCCTCCCTCACCAATGTCTTGACTCGAATGTGTTAATAAGTATATATATATTACTTATTTACTCATACGGATTATTTAAATTGTATCGACATCTAAAAATAGAACACCAAATTTATTGCATTGAATAGGCTCAGTACAAAAGTGGACATTTGCTCGAGCCCCATTTAAATCTAGTTATCACATAGAGTGTTTAATATTTTATGAAGGCAAGTAGCGAGTCTGGTTCGACGACCGCGGATGACACTTATACGAATTTAAATTTCCGATACCCACCAAATGGCTACCGGGTCACTCATTCATTCATGGAGCGCAAAAATATCCTTAGCTCATTCACTCCTTGAAATTAGCTAAAGGCCATTTCAATTTTAACGCACTTTAAGCATTATTTATTCAAAGCAATTTTATTTTCTTTTTTTCAAATATCTTTTGATTCTAGCGTTTTGAGTAGCGACCGTTTACAATTTGGGCAATTATTAACAGCAAGAATAAATTTAAGTTTCGATCATTTAAAGCATACATTTCATATTATAATATTAGAACAAAAATAATGTTTCGTGCAAAAAAATTTATCTCATATGGAATACCCAAATGTGAACTGTCATGTATAAATTGTTAAGTATTGTTTTCCATAACACGTATGTGCTCTTTGCACGTCATTCGACGTTACAACTAATCTTAAAGTCAAGTAATATGGCAAATGTTTTTAAAATTTATAATTGCGTTATTTTTATGATGCATGTATATTATATTTACCTATATTTGGTACTATTAGCTTCTGCCGTGGCTTCGTCCCTATATCCCTATCCTATCCTAATCCCTAGGATTCCGACTATGCACATCAAATTGCATCACAAACGGCTCACCAGTCTAGCCGTGAAACTTGCATATAAAGACAGACAAACGAACATAGAGATGGAAATTGCGTTCGTTTTTATAATGTCAGGTAAAGATTAGTTTGTGTGATATTGTTTATATTGATAGTTGTGTCCCGCGGCTTCACCCCCGTATTATCATTCTGCTATTATAAACGCGAACATTTCTGAAGCTTCAACGCGCCGTGCATTCGCGCCTGTTTGGTAAATACCATGAGTTTGTTGAATAATTTTAATTTCATAGTTCTCCTAAGCTATGTGCCCAAATTACTTTCTGTAAAAGGCGAAGTTTATATTCATAAAATTGTCGTAATGATGTAAGTAATTATATAACCGCATAATAATAATACTACAAAGTCATAAGATATTTTATTGATATTTTTTACATAATATGTCGTAAATAAATATATAGTAACGTGGATTTTTGTTAGATCTACTTGAACTCTTCATTTTTGTGATACATGACTTTTACGTATACTTAAGCATTTCGCCAGCCCACGCGATTATAGTAATTATATTCTTCCTATTTACTTTATTAATCCATATTTTAAGATAGCTAAGAGTTGTAGCATAATGCTAGATAGCCTGTAAACCTGTCTGTTATAATTAGAAAGAATTTTCAAATCCATCGTGTAGTTATGAAGATTAGCATGTTTGAATGAACTGGGAAGCAAATTTTCCACTTTATAATATAAGTATACCTATACCTAGATTAGAGGAATAAAATTAAAGTAAAATTATAAAAGAAACGCGTATCTATACAATACTTTATGATTACAACTTATAAAATAATATACCTATATGTATGAAGGCCTATTAATTACATAATAAATACATCGTAGTTTACGCGAACGACTTATTTTCGTCTTAAATTTTCTTACATTCAGATGTATCTGGAAGAGATTTCTTTTAGTGCTAAGTTATCCTTTGTACACTTTTTTCTTACTTTATAGTCATATTTATATGTTTTTATATATGTGGTATGTACATAAATATAATAACATAACTTAACTTAGCTTCACGTTTTATCCTTAGCGGGGTAGTCAGAGAGAAACAAAATAATTAAATAAATAATACCCGCATGTCACTATAGTAATTGTTGTTGAATGACGGTTTTATTCAAAAGGAATTAAAAATATCCTTTTAGTTTTTCCCGTTTTGATTAGTAATAGTAAGAGTTATTCCATGACCTCTCAATTATTCTGATACGAAGCTTGAAATGAAAGAGGTAAATGAAATTTTCAAGTCATTTTTAACGCTCCGCTACGAGGTATGCCGAAAAAATTCAATCTCTACTTTAAATTTGGTTTGAAGAGTGGCGAAAAAAAATTAAACCACGTAGTAATAAAAGAAATCTATTTTTGGATTTTCAAGATTACTTATTTACCTATATACCTATCTATATATGTAACTTTTTACTGCAAGTATTAAAGTTTTCATTGAAGTAGCAATTTCTTAGTAATGAAAAGTTTTTATTATTTTATATGCACACATTTTTTTTGTTATTTCACGGTTATAATAATATTAATTTGTTATTATAATTTGAATTTTATTTTGGATCGATCTGCTGGAAATTGTAATTACCATATAAATATCTTTAAAGTACTGAGAATTTAATATTTTTTACCACGTAACTAGCTTTAAACCTGCGATCTCCGCATACATAAGACGTGACAGTTATAGTCTTCAAGGTGCACACCACTCCAAGATTTTAAATTCATTAATACATTACATTCAGCCTATTCGAACGAGAGATAATTTCTGTTTCAAGTCAAATAATCAAGTTGAAAATTAAATCTTTTGCATTGATTTGGTTAGGTATCGTTCGCAGTGACAATAATATCATTGGCAATAATATCATGAAATTATGTCTGCGCACTCAGTCTCATAATGATGATTATTAAATACTTGTTTGTTCATTACGATATAAAATTTTACTTCAATTAACAAATAACAAGGTTTCAATGTTTATACACGCTGTTTCATCGTGATAATGAAATATAAGTAACAAGTCTTCATTTTAAATAATGCTTTTATAATTATGCAAATCAACCATTTACTAATATTTTTTTTATCTTAAGTGTCTAAAAAGTTATCTAATTTCTAGTTCCATCCTTTATCCAGATCATGCCTTTCTATGCGATCTTCGTCTACGTCTCCTTCGCCCATATGGAATGTTATTTTATTGCAAGCAAATGCCCGGCTTCGGTCGAATGCTCCGCTTTGTTGGGCTTAATAGGTAATATTATTACAAATGATTTTATATTTTTTATCATGATGCCATGAATATTTATTTTAATCAGAATGGATAAAAGTAGATAGGTAACTTTTTCTGTTAAACAGTTTCAACATTGGTGTGGCCAAACGGTTTTGGTAAAATGCAAATACAGATAGGAAATAGGTATGCACCCCAGAAGAGCATCTTCAAGAAAATCTGTTAAGAATAGTTATAAAACGTAATAGAGGCACAATACTCTCTCTCTCTTTTTGTTTTAAATAAAGAATGGTTCGATTTCTCAGGTATTAAATATACTTTACGCAGAGAAAGAGAGGGTCTGAAACAGGCACTCAAATAAGGCAAATCAGGCATGTCTAATCAATAGAATACAAAATTATTAGGAAAAGGATGTCAATACTATGACTTCCGTATAAATTACATAAATGAAACAAAAAAATATTTGTAACAAATTCGTATTTTTCCTGCATATCTTCCTACAAGAAAATTACGACACTGGTGTGAATCAGTAAAGTTCAATTCTGATACATGTACAGAAATATCTTAAGAGTTGTTTCTTAAGAGTGTAAGTTAAATTTCCGGGACAACAGTGATGGTGTTCTGTCAGGTTACTTTCCCTTATCATATGGTGTTCATGCTGATTGTCATGCTAAATATTAAAAACATAAACGTAAACTATTCAATCGATTATAAAAAAAAATTGTTCATAGGTTTTTAAGAGTAGGACGGTCAAAGATACTTTCTATAGATTTTAATTAGTATCTCCAACTGATTAAGAAAGCGGTAGACTTGGGGTTTGTTATACTCAGTTTACTATATACTATCATTTTTACATTTCTAGGATGTCAAGTTTAGTAGTTGATAGGTCTTGCAATGCTTGTCGCAAGGGGGACCATAAAAATAATATATGCCAAATAACATTGTAATACATGCAGTGGGGCCAAGTAGTAAAGGCGTACTCGTAGTTGAAGAGAACATATGACGTGAGATGTACGGCCCCCAAGGAATTATGGTCATGCGTTAAAAGCGCGAAGTTTTTGAAATGGCAACATTAACGACAACGTTAGTCGCTTTAGTGTGGTGTTGGCTTTAAGCACATGTCCCTTTTCTATACCAATGGACCTACATATGATCTTAAGAAGAAATATATTTGTAAATAACCAGACAACTATTTTGACTTCACGATTTATTGACATTGTTATACTATTAAAATGATAAATCTCATATAAAAAAATTAATTTATTAAAAATGACGTCACCTCACAATTAGGTCATACTCGTATGCTTATTCAGAAACATCGAGATGTGAATCACGGCGAAACGAAAATAATTATCGTTATCATAACGACCAAGAACAATTGTTTTAGCGTTGTTTAGTATATTATTCAGTTCCTATAGTAAAATAGTTTTCAGTTTTAATCTTAGAAGTAATTATATACTTATTCATGACCGAAATTAAGTTAAAGTTTTACGTGTGAGGTAGTCACATGATAAAGTAAATATTGAAAGTTATATTTATTTAAGTTACTAAACGAGTTATAATTACGTTAAGACTTTCTATAGTAAGTTTGTTGTCTAGCCCTAAAAAAATCTTAGAATTATTAAACCTACAAAGCTATAAAACGAAGTGAAACAAATGAAAATAAAAAAATATCACACTATCAGCCTATGCATCATAGGTCTCATCACAATCCTTTTGAGTTTTGAGTGTCCTAACGGAAAAGATTTTGGAACGCAAACAAAGTTACTAAGTACTATTTTTTTTATATCTTAGCTTCCGTAATCATGAAGGAAACAGTGAAATTTAACTTAGATAAATGTTTTAAGTATATCTTTTATTGTCTAAACTGTAATTTGTGACGATGACCCTGGAAATTGTCAAATTGCGACGTTGCGACAGTAAGTTCAAACCCAAATTAGGGTAATGAAAGTGTTGATATTGTGACACTAAGATATTTTTTACATAAATATGTGAATATAATTTGTTATAAGAGAAAAGGGCACTTGTCTCATTGATGTAACGATCCTTAGATAATTTGTCGAACATTTAATCAGAGTAGTTAAATATAGGGTGTTTTTCTTTTTATTTTAGCAATTTACAAGTAAAAAAAAGTATGTGCATGCTAATTATTCTCGTACAATTTTAAAACCATATAAATAAAAATATAATTTCTCTTCTATGTAAAATTCTTAGCATCTGTGCTAGATATCGATCTAGTAAAAATTGAAGATTTAACACTTACGACGTGTATTTTTATTAAAAATGTATGTTAACATCGTCTGTAATAGGATTCAGACGGAGGATTTGCTTCATCGGCTCCCTGCGACAGTCTATATTTCCGCAATGTCCTACGAGAGATGTTTATGTTTTGTACGTAAGTTTCTTTCTTGTAACACATTAAATTTTTTTCTTCTTTACGCATCTCCCGCACTAAGCGGCATATTTAGACATAAAATCTCCCTTCTCTACTTACCGTCAACAAAATTCTAATATACTAATTCTAATATACCGTGACAAGTGTCACAGATCACGTAAAGGATCACTAATAAACTCATAAAATGTAACATACACCCAAGTCGGATGCAATAAAACTTTTATCAAAGACGTTTGAATTAATCGAACAGACTATATAAATAGCTTATCGGCCGCGTAAATTATTCATTGGCCTAATACTATATTTTTTCTTACATTTTTAATTACGCAGGTTAATTGAAATACGTGTCGCACATGTTCTTTCACGCTTATAAAGCTCTACTAATGAACTATTGTTTATTTTATTATTTTATAACCCAGTATATGTTTTGACGTTTGCAGCCGTCATGTAGTTGTTGTGAAGTTATTTGTCTATATTATTAATTAGGTAAAGATCATGACTGTCGTGAACGAATGCAGAAATTAAAAGAATCTGTTATTGATAAGAATACAAACATAATATTGTATGTATAGATATAATTTTTAATAGACTAAAAATATTTTTAAATAAGCAGATACACAAAAACTATGCATAGATAAATAAGTTACACAGTTTTTTAATTTATTACACAACATTTTTTTTTAATTACACATATGTACAATATTAAGAAATAATATTCAGACATAAATTTATTTCACTTTACGTGTTTTAAACGTGAGTAAAAAAGATTTTTTTACAGACAATTACGTATATGTAATCTTATTAGATATGTTGGGTTCATCACGACCCTACAAGATTTTCAACACTGTGAGGTGAGCGAAATTCAAAGTGTTTGTTGACGTTGTAAACTCAAGCCCCTAGGTTACCATCGCCTTTTAACTCCCAACTAAACCGCTCTAACTAGAATCTAAATATGACACGCAACGAAGTCTGTCATGACGGAGCGACACCTTGTATGATACACAACAATATAGGGAAACCTACTTCATAATCATTTCATGTTGTAACTTTTTACATATGTAGGTATTTATTTATTTTTTCAATATTATAGTAGCATAAAAAATTCGGTGGCATAGACACCATAAGCAGTATTTGTATTATCTTCTAAGATAATTAATTCAGTAAAGTGAGTAAAGTACAAATTTATTGAAAATAAAAGTATAAGTAATAAAACATTTGTTTTGATATAAGAAATGTTGAATTAGAAGTAAGTTCAAACTATACTTTAATATTTATGTTGCTACGTCTCTTCATTTCCTTACCGATCCGCAGACAGTTTTCGGTCGGAAGTTTTAGTATTATAGGAATATATAGGTATATTCCTTTTTTTGTAAATTGATCCTGTCACTAAGTGTGTAATTATCACATTACATATTAAATATATTATTATTAAAGGAATATACTGTTAATATATGTAAGAGTGCCAACAAAATATTGGCTAATGGTATTCATATTTCTTTCAACGTAATGCACCTTGAAGCGTATCGCGTAAGGTGATAAAGTTTAAAATTTTATAGTACAACAACTTTTCAACTACCTTTAAAAGAAAATAAAAGTTTTGAATAACATGTTGATTTTATTAACAACGCAAAGGGATATTAAGGAAGAAATGACAAATGCCTCAATTCAGGGGAAAGTGGGTAACGGAAATGTTAAAAGAGAACGGAGTGTCTTAGCACTAGATTCTTTAGTTCCCTCTGCATACCCTGCTATGTGCGGGATACAGCGTGAAGCTAAAAAAAAAAGAAAAAAAGAGTAACAAATTATCCACTAAGTAATACTTTACGTATTACTTCGTACTACAAAGTACCTATACAGGAACGCTGGAACTTGTACCTATCCTCTTTTTAAGAATAAGTTAAACATACCTACAAACTTCATTATAAGTGTTGCTGTGCGCATTAGGTAAATGCATGTGTGTAAATAAATAAAACGCATCACTGAATTTTATAAAACATCTTATATAGCCTTGTTTTACTTTTTAACTTGATTAGTTATAAAGAGTGATATTTAGTCTACTAAAATGTTACTACTTTTTTATTTCCTTTTTTTAAATCAAGTATTGTCGTAGGTCCTCGAAAATTTATAAATGTTTTGAATCCATTTGACTGTTCATGGTGGGTTAAGTTAATTCCGTAATATAGCCGTATATATATGTGATATACATACAGGTCAAGGTAATAATATAAGCTTGGTAATTAAATGGCGCATATGAATCGCTCTAAATGTTACTCGTCTTTTCTTGATAAAGGTACAAAAGAAATATAATTCTCCTTTTAATTAGTTATGAAACGTTCTTCTTTGAAGAATCCCTAAATCTAAACCATGTTCATATGTTCGCTATTAAAAACAGCGTAACAGCGTTTGTAGCTCACTAAGCCGCTAACAGTCAAGACGCGCAACGTTTTTATTCAACACGGTTCGTTGTAAATGCAAAGTAAATGAAATCTTAATTACAGCTCTTGCTGGAGTCCATTAGTTATTCTGAATGTAAGTAGAATACAATGAAAGTACAAAAATTGGCTTCAGGATAATTACCGAATATGTCATATTTTATAAGGGCGTAATCATTAATTCATAACTAAGTATCTTATGTAGGTGTGATATTATGCATAAAATATAATGTTGAAGCTACTTCATGTTCGCGTCGTACACCGGAATTTAACAATAAGTACATTAAGAGTGTAACACAAAGAAAAACATAAAATACAAAAGTTTAAAACAGCGATAATAAGCGATTGTTACTTAAGCATTTTTCGAAATGCTGTTAATTTTAAACTCAATAGCACAAACATTCACTTATCTATGCTTATTGCAATGCTAATTGTGGCAGAACAATATCCTTTTGTTACAAGAAAGACCCAGTTTTAGTTCGCATATACTAAATTACTCTCACCGACAACATTCAAGAACAATAGAGCGAAAACACTTTATAATATCCACGCTACAGATGTAGTGTTTTAAATTCTATTGTAATACAATTTATTTTAGAATTTCATGTTACACAGAGTGGAAGCGTCATTTCTAATAAAATAACGTGAATATATTATTTTGTGTAGGTACGAATGTCCATGTCTAATACTCAAAATGACTTTATTAAAGGAATAAATAAGTTGCATTACTGTATTTAGTAATTAAATCAATCTTTTCATAAGATAGTTTTCTATTAGCAGCAAATATGTATTACTAATAAAATGACGTTTATAATTAATCTTTAGATATTAGCTTAAGTATATTTTTCATGATATTGTTAAACTTTATTTATGTGAAATTTTCCGTAAGTCCCAATAAAGATTTTTTTTTTAATAAATCATATTTTTATACACTGAAATATTTATAATATAAATAATATAACATAATATATATTAAATAAATAATTTTTAATTAATTTAATTACAATCCTTTGCCACGAAACATTAAAATTTGATATTAATATTTTAATAATATTTAAATTATTTTTTTATAATAAGGTACGAAAAAAATGATAAATAATGATATTATATTTATATGATTATTTTCATATGATACTACGCATATTAAAATATTTGTTACATGTACCACATCCAAGTGTAATGATGTTTGTAAATCTTTGGCGCCGCATGAGGGGCGAAACAATGTTATATCCTATCTCCGAACAGCTGAGCTCCTTCGCATTTGAATTAGGGAATTTAGAACCTTATCTTTCTAAAATTAAAGTCTATAATATATTGTACTTAGTTCACCTATAAATACAAAATCTTAAATAGTTATCGCTAGTATTTAAATTGACTCCTGATCATGTTATTATTTACACGTAATAAGAATTATTATAATAACCCAAGATGTGATCTGTAGACGAGATGTTTACCTATTAAATATTTAAAAAGTATTACCAACTATAAAATATGAAATAATCTGCTGGTGAAGGTACGATTTACTTGTCCGACAAGAAGAAAAGAAGAGTATATGAAAGGTGATGTGAAAAGGGGGTGGGTGGTGGGTACTTACCCGTTCCTCCTCGCGGATCATCTCAGCGATTCCCGGGCGTATGTCGACGTCGTCGGCGTGCAGCGCGGGCGGCGCGGGCGCGGGCGCGTCGGGCGCGTGCAGCAGGTCGGCGGGCGCGGGCCCCACGGGCGACACCCGCTCGCGCTCGCTGCCCGGGCTGCGCTCGGCCGACCGTCGCCGTGCCTTGGCCATGCCGCCACCGCCCGGTTCGCTCTCGCGGCTACCGGGCCGCTTGCCGGCGCGCGCCTCCAGCCCGCCCCCGGCTCTCAACACCGCGTGCTCGCCGCTCACGTCGGTCAGACCTCTTATTTTCAGAGTTTCTGCCACCTTTAGCAATGCTGTGATCTGGTCTTGCGACACATTGATCTCTCCGCGGTACATGAAATCCACCACCGCTTTCAGGTCACAGTATTTAATATCACGCATGATGATGATCGGGTGCCGGCAGGGGTTGTCCATGAACAGGGTCTGGAAGTAGGGGCTGCACGCCGAGAGCACCACTTTGTGCGCCTTCAGGCTCTGACCCTCGCAAGCCAAGGTGACGTCCACGAAGGACTCCGTCTGGAGCAGCTGATCGAAACAGTTGGCAAGATTCGTCTGGTAATTGTTCCATCTCAAGCAAAACTGCTGGGGCGAGCCGTCGGCGGCGTCCCGGCTGTCCATCGCCGCGGGTTCCTCCTCGGCCGGCATCGCTCTAGCGGCGGCGCGCTCGCATCTGCAACGTAACGCGAGGGAAATGAAACGCGCTGCACACACACCGCGGGCGACGACTCGCGAAGCACTGAGCGGTTGTGTACGGCGGCGGGCGGCGGGGCGGCGGGGCGGCGAGGGACGCGGTGAGGCGCGGGGGCGGGCCCGGGGGCGGCGCGACTTGCAAGCGAATGGCCGCCGCGCACCGCCTCTCGCCACGCCCCGCGCCCGCGCCCCGCGCGCCGCATCGACCGCGGCGCCCGCGCACGCCCGAGCACGCCCGCGCACGCCCGCACTCGTGCACAGCACGCCCATTACAACTACAACACTATGTTGACTTACTCTGTGTTCTATGCATTATACAAACATATGCTTATACGTACACTTTGTCCACTTTCCATTAATTGTATTTTAAATGTAGGTATGTCTTAAACAAGATCAATAATATTCAGAACTGGTTCTGTAAGAACAGTAATTAGTCTATAATATTACTTTTAATTTTGTATTTCGAGCAATATATTTAGTGGACATCGAATACCTACTTGTTATAACTACTAAATATATTAATGTGAAAGTTAATAAGTACCTACTTTAGTGTACTTCCTAACATGGGTTCAACTTCAGTGTCTATTACGTAAAACAGACACTTTAGCATACCTAAATATTTATTATTACTACATTATTGATAACCGTAACTTTGGTAAATATAGTTATCAATTTTGTACATTTTCGGTAGTTCTTAATGAAAACTTTACCTACATCTATGCAATATTAGTTTTTGTTTTATCTATCGTTATTTCAAAATAATTTACATAAATTTACAATTTAATATACTATAAGTATTTAGTAAATAAATTCTGTCTTATAAAGACTTCTATAATAAATTAAATTGTTTTTTTTTTTAAATAATCTCTAATCAAAACTGTCATTAACTTTAAAACAGCCAGTTTTACATCTACTCCTTACTTAATATCCAGATATTCGGATATTGTATCTATACAAAAGAAGTATATCTACCCTATTTTTTTACTTAGTAGCCACGTTACATACGTGTTGTCCTAGCAACGTACTCTTATGTGCACTTACACAAAAGAGTATTATTTCAAAGACATGGTAATTTATGTTAACTGCTTTAATAATATAAAAAAAAAAATCTATTTCTCATACTCCCCCACACATTATTTTCTCTTTTTATTAGAAATACAAAGTTTTTTTATGTAAGTACAAAGGTTTGACTTCATATACTTATTTATATAATGATGAGTATTATTAGATATAAGATTTATTTAAATGGTCATTATTATCGAAATGTATCGTATAATATATGTAGACGTTATGAAGTAAGAATTTGAAATTTCTATTTAAAGACTTATTAAAAATATAAAAAACGTGTTATAAGCCATCTACCAGTTTATCGTTTACTTATTTAGTATGTAGCCTTTTATGAATCTCATGTAAACCTGTTCTAAGTACAACTGACAAACCTACTCAACACGTTGAAAACTTCTTTAGGCACATTTCAAATAATTATTAAATATTTATTCATAGTAAGTATAAACTAAATACGTATTACTTATGTTCATTAATACATTTCCATTTGTGATGATTTCACATACATATATTATATTTACTTATAATAGTGGGTACCCACCTAGGTATATTGTACTTTTCTTTCATCGCAGCACCCAAGGAGACCAACAAGTAAAAATGACACCTTGACGCTAAGACGATGTAGAGGAAATATTAAGATGCCTGAAGATAAAACTTCTTATGTTTGATTTATTGAAGTCCTTATTATTTGTGGTTAGGAAACTATTAACAAATAAGTATATTTTCAAATTTCAAAAAAGACTGTGAATTAAAAAAATTCAACAAATACAGCTAACGAAGAATTTTAAATGAAATCAGTAACAATATAATATTATTTTTATTTTACTTAAATTTGTCTTAGGTTTATGGAAGTGTTCTATGAACTTTCTAAAGCAATATCCTCATCAATATCATATAATCGACATATGTATTTTTTACCTAAACGAGGCGTCGAAGTGAGCAGGAGGTTAGTCCGATGGAAAGCATTAGCTACGCCTGCCCACAACAGATGCATCGTTACATAATTTTAGGTAGGTGCATACACCGCGCCAGTTACTTTAAGGTCAAAACCTCTACTTAAACCTCAATTTGGAAAAAATATCACTTTCTACATTGTCGAGGTTCTGATTCTGATTGCGTCTATATGCACGTAGATGCGGACTTTAATTGTTATTTCTTTATATAATAAGTATATAAATATATGCTTTTAAGAATATGATAAGAGTTATTAATTTTTTTTGACACGTTAACATAATGCTAAATTATATGAAATAAATGAAACAAAAGACAGAAAATATAGTATATTTACGAAAATATACTTAGGTGTAGGTATATTTTCGTAATGCAAATAAAGAAAAGTACCTTTAAATTGAAAATAACATAAGCTGCTAAGCACTAAGTATTCTATAAATAGCGACAAGGATTCAATAGTACCTACGTAAATTTATAATTCTAGATGTTTTGTTATCATTAAATATAAATTAAAAAAAAGAAATTTAAATAAATACCTTAAGTAAGTTCCTTATTTATTTAAAAATACAAATATCTGTGATTACTGATGTGTATTAGTTTAATAGGGACAAAGTGAGAAAAAAATGCTTACATGTCCTCTTCATAATAAATTACAATGTATGAAAGTAGCAATTATTCCTAATGTTAATATATTCGTCTACACTCTACTGACGCGTGAAGCTGATGATTGTTTAAACTTTTTGTAAGATTATAGTAGAAAAAAACAACTTCTTCGCTCATCGACGGTTCTTCTCTTCAAAAATACCTTCTTACCCAAGTTTATATAAATTAACTAATCGAAAGTGCTTATTTTATCTCATTTAAATAAATAATTATTTGATTTTGTATACGTTTGAATGCCAAAACAGATATTTTGCAAATTTTATTGGTGCTTTTATTCCAGGCAACATAAGTGATTTTTTATTTTTTGTTTTCAGATGCCTAGAAAGCGCACGAGGACGACCGAAAGAAGACAACGTAACAGCGTACAATCATATTAAGGCACTTTCGTAAACAAGACAGAGCTGGTGCGGGCCACAATAAAGTCAGCGTCTGCATGGCTCTAAACTTCTAAAGAACACTTTATTATGTTGCACATAATATAGTTTTCTTTAGCTAATATCTATTACTAGGCATCAGTGGCGAGGGGTGAAAATTTTACTTAGGCAAGCCGGTAAAATTAGGGAAGCCGTTATATTTAGGAAACCCGGTATAGGATGTAAAGGTATTTAGTAATTTCATAATCAAATTTTGGTAATGACCTTTCTTTTTTTGGCTCTCACATCGTTCTTGACCTTGTTTTTTTGCAAACTTAATTACAATTTCCTAGCGACCTCTTTATTAGGTCTCTTACTTGTATTTTAAAAATTAAGACAAGTTGGTAGGAATCGTGTTGTATGGACGCATCGCTACTGCTAGGCATTAAAATTAAGTAGTCGTTGCGCTATTTTATATGTATCTATATTGATATTTAGCCGAAAAGGATACGTTAGTTTGCTTGTGAGCTGACAAATACTTACGAAATAAGAGTATTCATGAAAATAAGCTTATAGGCCTATTAGAAGCAACAAACTTTAACTTCATCTTTTTAAATTTAGGCCATCGAAGTATATTCAGATGTGATATGTATTGTTACGTGAACTTCTAACTATTCTATAACACGTCTTATACTTCTAATTTTAAATCATTTTGAACCATATTAACATATTTTTGAACATGTGACATGTTTTCCTGTTAACATGTTTCATCCTTAACGTTCATCATTAACTGAGGTATTATCAAAACCATAGGCGTATATAAGTAGATTCGGTAGTAAACTGGGTATGGTTGAAACAAATTAACTTGTCTCAACCATACCTAATATACTCTACTACATACAGATAAGTGCATATAGAAAACCAATCTTGATCTTATATCTTTTTGAATTCGCACTCGTTTACATTAGATAGTTGAACAAAGATTTTACCCAACTGTTGATATTAAACTTTTACCCTTTTTTTCATGTCTGGACACATAATATATGTATATTAATTATATCATATGTAGATATATAGAGTTGTAGAATCTTCTTGATGGCAAATAGGTACACATACAGCCATATAGCCATCTGATTAATCAATTAGAAGTTAATATTAATAATATATTATATGTGAGATAAATTAAACTTTCCTAAACTTAATTTAAACTGTCCGAATCCCTAAAAGATATTTGGATTATTTTCGATTACGACAGCGATTATGACAATTACGACAATAACAATAAAGAGATTTCCAGCAAAATAAGGTTTAGCGCAATTAAAATTCGTGATCGTAACATGTATCGCTTTGCCTACGCTGTTAATATAATTATAGCAAAACTAATAAGTTATATCAGTACAATGTATATAAAACCACTAAGCTAATATGATAAGTATAAAGTTACCTACTTTACAGATTTCTTCAATACATAAGTATACTGGGACGATATACATAACAACTGGTATATATCTTTATTGCATACGTAAGTATATATTTCATATATGTCGTATCGGCTCAGATAGATTTAGCATGTTAAGGACAAAGGCTATAAGCGCATCTTTTCGTCCATGACGATGATTAGAAAACTGTTATTTGAGTAAAGAACTCGAATAACTGTGTCTAGTCGTCATAAATATGTACGAGCAAGAAAACCTATGGGTTTTATATTTACAAAAGTTATACGGATGAAGGAGTAAGAGAAAAAAATAATTTAACATTAGACATATAAAGAAGTGTAGCATCTCTATTTTTGATAATTGCGTAAGAAATAAACTAAATTAACAACATAAATATTGCACATAACGCAAATTAATGTTCACAACACAACGCAAATTAATAAAACAAAATTAATATAACAGAAACGTCCTTTAAAACTTACTAATACAGGATTTGATTAGGATCCACATCTCAGATTGATAAAACATAGAAAAATAGCTAATAATTACAATATTTTGCTTACGTATTACTTTCAACTAGCAACTTATCAAAATATTATTTTATATAGACGAGTCAAATAAAATAGATAATGTGAGTAACATTTATTTTACTTATATTGATGTACTTCTGATATACTATTATAAAAAATATTAGTCTGCTGCGCTTCCTTCCACGTACACTATATTTATACCAATGTAATAATACCAATTAAGTCTAAAAATGTCGTAGTTATTGTCCTGCAGTTGCATATTCCTTCTGTTTACATTTAGACCACTTGAAATCAAAGACATAAATGCGGCGGCATGTCTTTCATTTCTTTGACGTCTATCATCGGCAGTAAATTGTTAACATGCGCCACGACAAAACGTAAGTTTTCGAGCAAATGGACATGCAATCTTGTTAATTTAAAATTGAATACAATGTAAAATAAAATACAATTTAATACAGAAACTTGTTACGTTATTTCCATTTTATTTAAATACAAACATTCAATTAACGCCTGTCGTGGCGCAGAGGCACAAGCGTGCAACTGTAAACGTGACAGGTTGTGGGTTCGATTCCCACTTCAGGAAATGGAATTTTTCATTTCCTGGGTTTAGTAACAAGGCAAAGCGCGGCGTTGAGTTCCACCCCTCAGCACGCATTGCCTCTTTCAACGGACTTGTTGAAAGAGAACGGAGTGTCTTAACACTGGGTTCTTAGATTCCATCTGCCTACCCTGCGGTGCTATATGCGGGATACAGCGTGAAGATAAAAAAATTGTGGTCAAGAAATTGACCGATGGCCTTGCAAGGCACAAAGCCTTACTTGAATTAAATACAGATCAAAATTAGTATAAACGTTGCCAATACAACCGACATAATAAAGGACGTGACCACTTTGTGCCTATTGCAAGTAGTTAAAAGAGATAATATTTGTATGGTTTGGCTCTCTTATTGACCATTTTGGTTGCAAGGAACGGACACATAAGAGGGCCATTTTAGTCTGCTTTTTTTTCTGTATTGGCAACTTATTTGTTATTTATATATTATTATTTAGTATATTTTTTGAATTTTAATTAATATGGATACAATCTTAGTTTGCGATAGTGTTTAAGTACACGTTGAGTATGTTTCTAAAAGTTTCATTTTAATTCTAAGCTTTTTTTATGTAGTTTAATTAAAATCAAATTATGAAGGTCTCCACGTGAGTATGCAGTTAAATTACTGATCATGTATATTGGCCTTCTTCGTAACCTTTGTTCTTTGGTAAACCTTTTAGCTTAACTTAATTCAACTTGAATTTAAAAAATAATAGTTAAAGATTAAAACAAAAAAAATGTTTTATATGCTACATAATAAAACAAAGGAGTTATAATTGTTTATTTGTCAAGGTGGCTTTCCATGGTCCACCAACTAATACCTGCTTTAACAAATAATTATTAGGTATAAATAATACCTAATTATTATTTGTAACTTTATTCATTAAAACATTTTCCATGTTGCTTATGTACTTATATCTACTGTTGAATAAAGTAAAGGGTACATCAAAAGGGGCACTTTGACGAGTATAATTTTGATTGGTAAATGTGTTTAGTACGTAGGTACCTACTTAGAAATAAAATTATATTTTTTTAAGAACGTAATATATAAAGACGGTTGTGCCAAAATAGAGACGACTCACTTAGCGTATATAAATAAACATAAGTAAAAAAGTACAAAAGTCGGTACAAACGCGTTTGTTTTGAAACAAACATTGAAAATATATTGCCAGAAGGGCAGACAAAGCTGTAGTGAAGGAGCGTGGTTGTAACATAAAATAGTTCTGCGAAGCCAGTTGTTGGCACAGCGCGTATAAAATATACAGAGTGGCCCTCGGCGAGCCGTAAACAAATACCTACGCGTACAGTCGACGAACCGATAGACATGCCAAACGTTTATGACTATTAAGTGAACGTCCTTTGATACTTGAAAATATATAATTTTTGCCATTTTACTTTACCATAACAAAACAACAATACCAGATACGCACTGTGTGCATCACGGACACGCTGACGAGAACAAAATATTTAAATGATGATGTATAAACATCACATAAATATTCATGTAACATCGGGAAAACAAATAAAATGTTTTATTTTTGATATTATAGTTATATTAAAAGAGAAAACAGAGATAACTTACGGAAACGCAGAGAGATGTAGCGCTAGAACGTACTATTACACGCCTTTTTTTTCAACATGTCTACTAAAAGTACGATTTTAAAATCGTACAATTGTTTCTTTTCTCAAAACTTCGAATAAGCTATTTTACATAATAAGTGAATAATTATTGAGCTAATATCTGTCGTTGACAATAACTGATAAATATTTCAACTATTGTAAGAAAATATTCATAAAAGAACAATGTTATATTTTGCGTGTGAGAAAAATGGATAATTTTTAGGCATGTCTAACTTTTGTTTGGTCAAAGTGGTACAGCTTAGAAAAATGTTACTTTATTAGTAGAAACGCTTTAGTAGAATGTATTAACTTAAACAAATATTAAAATAATAATAACAAAGTGGCTGGCTACGGTTGGAAGTGAAGAGCGGTAGATAGAGCTCAGCGGTGTGCGATAAGGTTATGTCCAGCAATTGATGGACATAGGATAATGGTTATTATATATATAATTATGAACGTGGAAATGACAAAAATAATCGATCTTTAGGTAGGTATTAGTGATTTTATGCAAACAGGATTCAGGTCATCTGTGCCGTAAGGCACTTATAATAATAACCAATTATGTTTTATATTTTTACTTTTTCAAATACGAATCTATTCGGAAACGTCTTTTGCAAAATCCTCCTAACCTATTCCGCTTTTGGCAGGTCAAAAAAAATGATATCAACGAAATAAAAAGAAGCTAATGTATTTATCTGTATCAGTATGGACCTTTCCTACGAGAAACTCGATCAATTGACGTATTTAGTCGTTTGCCTGGTAGCGTTTTCGGACCTAAATTGTTCGTGGATACGAAAAACCAAATCAACGACAGTAGGTATACCTACAGTATCAGTGACATAATAATCTTTCCATCTATTTTAGTGACTAAAATAGTGTGATTTTGGTACCGAATTTCAATTTTACGCTTTACATGCTTACATACTTTTAGAATAACCTATGTTTACCTAAAACATTTGGTCTCAACATTTAGTCTGGCCTTGGTGGCAAAGCATTATCTATATTATCTATACTGGTATCCGCGTCGACGCGTTAACAATGCGTTTTCTAGCAACATATGTATATGTTACTTTATATAAACATAGATGTCAAACTATGGTAGTGTGTGTAACATTTTATTAATTTAATATATTTTTTGTACATTACTTTAAAAGATATCATCATTCTGCACTTCTTCGCTATATAATCTATAAGTGTTGCAAGTTTCATGCTTTGTTTATTCAGGAAATCTCATTTCACAGGAAGGCCGTAAGTAGGAGGCAAAAATAAATTAAAATAAACCTTAAAATATGCTATATAATATTCCGAGCTAAGATATCAGTCCATTTCTATTACTAGAAAAATATTACTCTTAACAAAGAAGAAAATGCGTATATGGATATCTTAATATCTTAAGCGAAATCCCACTTTTCAGTATTATGTATTTGGTAGGGACGGCAAGTTGTCACTCGTCACTTTTCGTGTCCTTATTATAAAACTTTAAAAAGTATTGCTTCAATTTTTTGTGCAGTAACAATTTGCCATTCAGATGTTTAATTATTGTGGCCAAATGTTTTTTTTATATGAAAAAGATCTAATGTATTTATCTGTGTCTAGACTTACACTAGAGAAGAAGGTACTTATCATCATTATGCAATCTTTTTGGTGATGCATTTAAAATAAATTAATGACAATATTTAAATTTGGGTTCTTTGATTCTTCGTTCAAGGTGTTTATTACTTTTTTTACCTATTTTTTAAATATTTTATTTTAAAAACTTAGCTTTACTTCCCACCTAGGTACGTCTTTTATTTATTCCAAATTATGAGCTTAACTTAAAAATATGCCAACAATCACTTATACAATGAAATATCATTGTATACAAATTGAAAACCGAAACCTCAAATATTACTTACAATTTTATTTACAATTACATCCCATATAAAAACATTGAGGGGAATCGTAAACACAGCAGTGCTAAATCTAACACACCGCATAAAATGTCCATTCGGTATTTTTTCATTATTTTACATCTCCCATAAAAGTATGTGGCGACAACTCGGTCACGCAAGGGTCATCAAATTAAATTGTAGCATAAAATGGTCTAAATCGTAACCTGTACTTCGCCACGTTATTAATTAAGTTATAAAAAAGTCATAGGTAAATTAGCATGTTTATGAACGTCACTTTGGGCTGATTACTTTCTTTACACCAAAGTCGGCCCTTGTCACTGTTTGTTGACGAAGAATTTTATTTACACTAAATATGTGTAGATACAGGTATATCTATATAAGTATAATTGATATGAACTTAAAATTCCTTATTGAATTCATTAATGATAAACACTTTCACTATAAAATCATTTAAAAGATTATAATTCTACGCTGTCCCTAAACGCAAACGACCCTACGACGACTCGAAATACTCGAATACTCGTATACAATCATGCATTAACCTTTTATATAAAATCAAAACTCTAAATAGAGTGGTTTAAGTGTAAAAAAAGTAATAACGAACATTATAAAGCTCGTGAAACTAATATTTGTCCAGTATATTTATGAAGAGACGTAATTGCCCGTCGTCGTGTTTTCCAAGTATCGTTGAACACTTGAAAAGCGCCGCCAGGAAACAGATTCTCTTGTAGACTGTTAGGTACATTTGCATAACTTTTATAAAAGTATTCAGTTTTTCTTAATAGTAAATTTGTATTAAAGGAAATTTAGAACGTACGTTAATATTTAACGTAGCTTTACATGCAATTTAAATGTCAAATAAATTAATAGGCCATAGATATATATAAAAAAAGGTATACATGTAAAATATATCTGGCTCCTTACAAGGTGAGAAAATGTTTAAAAGACTTATCGCGTACCTTTTAATAGTAACTGGATCAGATGCTATTTTTGCATGTCATTACCTTTTCAAAATTTAGCACGAAAAATAAAATTTTGAGCAAGTAGTCAATATAACAATTGTCTGTGTGAATGAATGCCATAAAACTCACCTCACCTAACAAGTATAATATATCATAATAAATTGCTTCATAAAGCAAGAACACTACATAATAAACAATTACAGCACGAAAGCATTTAAACGAAAATTAGTTAAATGACAAATTTTTACAAACACGCAACTGTAAATAAACAGCAATCCACCATTATTAAACAATAATGTCATTTGTCAATTTCTACTAAAGTTGTCCAGTATACTTATAGACTTGTTATTACTCTAAAACTTTACATTTTCGATTTCCGTGCATTTTAAATGTAAAACTTACCTATTAAATATAAGCTTGAATGTATTAGGTTATTTCAAATTTTATATTATTCACTGTTAGTAATTTATACAGCGAGCATTATATTTTACTAACCATAGATTTTTTTAGCTTCGACACAGAGAGAGAGAGACACTCCGTTCCCCACTTTCCGCCGAATTGAGGCATTGCGTGCTGACTGACGGAATTGAACACCGCGTTTTGCCTTGTTGCCAAACCCAGGAAATGAAAACACTAAACTTTTACATATCCTGGAGTCGGAATCGAACCTACAACCTGTTGCGTTTACAGTCGCACACTTATGCCTTTGCGCCACGACAGTCATTATATAAATTCGAGAAGACACGTATAAAATTTGGCACAATTAATATTTATATGGAGAAGTGCAAAAACCCAGTATTGTATAATAACGTATTAAATTAATAAAATATTTCTCGTGCCATTTCTTCACTTAAACTTTAGTACCTACTTATATAACATACTTTACAATGACATACTTGTAAGTTGCTAAAGCAAGCCATATTCTATGTTGACCAATTTTTTGACTATTTTAGTCGATTATATAGTAAAAATCAAATAGTCTTTAATAGTGAAACTCTATATGTATATTTAATATGACCAAAAACTCAATTAACAGAAGTAATTTGTAGTTATATCAAGATTATTTAAAGAAAATAGAACATCAATGTTATAAATAGACCAAATCGAGTTACTCTTATATAATAATTGAGGACATTGAGGAGACTCAATGGAATGTACATAGTAGAATTGAAGCATTTAAATTAAAATTTGTTAGTAAACTAAACTTAAAAACAAAACTTCTAAACATTCATCATATATTTTAGTCTGAAGAAATTACAAAGTATAGATAATGTAATATTAAATGAGAAATTGATATTTTTTTACTTTTTACTGCACACTTAAATAAGGACTGGTGCGAGTGAAAGCGTAAAAGCAATAAAAATATATATTTAAACATAGACAAAAATAAATACGATAATATAAGCATTCCTATCACACATATTTTTTACTTCAACAAATTGATAAAATAATATTTTAATGATTATTCTTCATCTAACATATACATTTATAAGAGAAAATTATTTTTTTAAATTTTATATTCAAGTCTGTAAACGATTTAATGTAGTGTAGTACATATTACATTACATTTTAAGGTACAGTTCATGAATATTTTAAAATTAATTCTCGAAAATACAATATACAGTAGTTGCGTTCAATTTAAATTTACTAGTGCCCCCGTAAATGCGTTAATAACGCATTTCGTTGTGACGTATATGTCACTCTGTATAAACATGGATGTCAAACCATGGTAGTGTGTGTAACATTTATTTTATTAATTTAATATACTTTTTATGCATTATTTAAAAAAAATATTATCATTCTGCACTCCTTCTTTATATAAACTATAAGTGTGCCAAGTTTCACACTCCTTCGTCCGCGTAATTTTCGTAAAAAGGGGTACAAAGTTTTTGCTTCACGTATTTATATATAGATTTATAAGTATGTAAAATTTTAGGTAATACCATATATTTGTAATAAAGGTGTGTGTGTGTGTGTTTTATATTGCTTTGATATATAACATCCGCACGTCGACGTCGCATATGAAGCACGCGCACGGAGCTCACAAATATTCTCCCCGTAAGTAGGACTGTACGCTCCTCAGTCGCCCCACCTAGACTTTAACATTTCATTCCATAAAGCATTTTAATGGAAAATCGATGATATAATTCAATTACTGAGCGGCACGGGAGCCACAAATCCGTTTCTTTTTCCTTTAAAGACAAAACAATGTCGTTTTCTTGTCGGAAAATAAAAGGCAAGCCGTAATCATATTTCAACGACTCATTTGCTAAATGGGTTAAGTGACTGTTTGCGAAGAGCTACGGTAATGACGATTCAGTGCTTGAACAGAGAAGTATTAAAAGTTTAACTTATATATTCTTTCATCTTTATATACATATACCTGGTACAAACCATAAAAAAAATTCTAGTACATATTGGCAATGATATGTACTTATAATTAGTCCATAACAAAATATATTGTGGTGTCGCGTGGAATATTTATTCTTTAAGTATAATAATTTTATAGCATGATTTAGTAGAGTTCGCAATCTTTTCGGTCTTTGGAATAGAGAAAATAAAGCAAGGAAGCTCATATAGTTTGTTATAACTAAAAACTTCCCTCTGCTCTTTTAAAAATGCTTAACTGTTTATAAAATGATAATTACAGTAACCCTTAACACTTGTTGGAGTAACCGGCCCAGGCATGAGGGCGTGGAGCGCCTTACGCTTACATTTTTACCTACAAAAACTGTACGAATATAAGAGCAATGGCATCCTAAATAATTAACGCAACGAACAAATATAATTTGTAAAATTAAAAAACAAAAAATTCGATATCTAAAGTCGGTCGTGTCTTGCTTTCACTAAATAAAATATTTTCACACAAAAAAAATCTTAAATGCTGCTTAAAAACATAATAATTACAATGAATTTATGATTATATTGCGATACCTACCACTATATTTACCCAATAAAAGGAATATCCATAATTGAAAACTTATATTAATTATAGAAAATAAAGTATGTAACTTTACTGTCACAAGTTAACAGTTACCTATTAGGCAGTCAACCAACATTTAGTTAATTAATGCAGCTTACATTGATGTAAACTGCAAGTACTTCTTTGAAAACATGTCTGCGAGACCATAGACCGCAGTTGTTCTTCACAAGCTATTTACTTTGCGGTGCAATGCAATGACAGTGCATTGATTAAAACAGTTCTGGCAAAGGTTGGGTGTTCGTTACATGTTGAACAATAGTATTCACGAGAGTAGACATATGACCCACTTATTAATTTTTTTTTAATTTTATTATAGATTTTTGGTATAATGAAATTTAAGACGAAAACAAGGGGTCTATACATTAATTTCTTACCGCAACATTTAATAAACGTATAAGTTATTTCTAAAAATAGAAACTGACGTAGGCGTATATTTTTTTATTAAAGTGAACATGGAAGAAAATAACGTAATCTTATAAGAAGGTAGAAGGATTTTGAGTAAAATAAATTCTTAAATAAAATATTTATTTTGTTACTGATATTATTATCATAGCATAGCGACAGAAGTATCGACTGCTACTATTGTAGGCGTATCCTTTCAATATTCTTTTGGTAATTATGTGAAAACATCAATATTCTTATGGTGTTAACACCTAATTTCGTGTAGAAGAGTAGGAATGGCTCATTTAGACAACATGACAGACATTGGCGTAAGCTTTTTTGACACTACGTGTATTGATGGTCTTCGTACTCAAGATCATTAAAAACATGTTGACTATTACATTTTTATTAGAAATTTAAAAGATGCGCCTTTAAAAATTGTAGAAACCGTTTACCCTATAGGTAAGTCCCCATACACCAATTATAAGTATGTTATCATTTCAGTGGGAACATCATAAGAATAATATTTAAAATTAGAAATACCAAAATAGTATTTACGACCCACAATATAAGAACATTTTTATTTAATAAATACTTGTTAACTATTCGGTACCCTATAGTTTTGATTACAAATAAAATTTCCACTACATGGTTTATTCATAATATATATTTATTATGTTCTCATATATATATAACTTGCAATAAATTAAATAAAAAAGAATATCATTAAAATATAACAATTTTTAACAAAGTATTAAATAATGTAAGAAGAAATGGTTTGGAAATAGCCTTACATCATAAGGTAACTAATAAATGTTCTAAATTCAGTTAAATGCAAAACATTTTTAAACTTACGGCTCACTAATAAAAACTATATTCCCAACGGAATAGTGAGCTGATAAGCTTTGTATGCATATTTATATTGCGGACGGAATGTTTCAGCAAAACTTCCAATAGTGGTCGTGAAAGTGTGATTCGGTGGATAAGTTTACTGTTATATTAATTTAAGGATACACTTTTAAGCTCCTTTCAAGAAATTATGCGGACGAATGAGTAATAAATTTGGCAAACAAAGTTATTTAATTCTATATTTTTTATAATATTATATTAGAAACACATTTTTTTATAGCTTCACGCTGTATCCCGCATATAGCAGGGTAGGCTGAGGGAACCTAGTGTTAAGACACTCCGTTCCCCACTTTACTGACATTAAATTAATAAACAATATATTTCACATGTAACCACATATCCCATCACACATGATGGGATTATCAGTAAAAATTAATACACTTCCATATAAAATTTAATTTGAATATTTAAGATGCATACGTATTATACTGCGTCTACTCTAACTCCTAGCCAGAATTAGCTAATGATTGCATTTGATGCATATTATTTCTTTTAGTTAAATATTTTATTCGAAAGAAAAGTAACAATATTTGCCATCATAAATTGAAACATGTGGACTACTTTTAACTGGCTTATGTTAATATATTAAATTTGTAAAAAGTTGAAATATTATTATAAAAACTAATAAACAGTTTTAATTAATTGCCCACTCCAAAGATTTTCACACACCCACACTACGTTCACTCTACTTTTGTTCTCTTTGTGACGGTTCCCGTTATTATTAAAAACAATAAATCGCTGAGCACCTACCAGTATTGCTTCGCTTTCACTTGCACCCTCTCATCGACATTAATATAACTATAGCAATTTTAGCTAGTTTTAGCCGATTGTTCATATGTAGGTAAACAGCGTTGAGAACATACTAATGCACCTATACTACTTATAAGTATATCAACAACCTAAATAATCTTAATTTCTAGTTATTTACTTAATTTCAGTGAACAAAAAATAGAAATGCTACACATCCTGCTATTATCAATAACACTAATACTTAGCTACCTTCAATAATTACGCTAAAACGTGGTTCCATTCCTTAACACGTTGACCGCCGTGTCACCCAGCGTTGACCGACGCGGCGTTATCTGTAATATTTTACTATTGCGCCGCGTCGACCACCGGTGACTGACACATCAAAAAACACAATAAACCACCTCAAAAAATATCTCAATACAAGTAAAATAATTGTTTTCCCACTGATTATCGTAAATTAAACCTAAAATCATTCAAATATTCTTTGGATATTTTACCAAAATCTTATTGGCGGTCAACGTGTTAAGAAATACAGATAAATTAAAAGAAACCTTAATATTCCTCCATATTACTTAAAGTATAAAATACTACAGTAAAGAAAACTATTTATATTTATGCTCACTACAATCTAATAAATTTATAATTTCAAAAAATTAAATTATTGTTATTTTATTTTGTTATACTTCAACTATTGTTATTTTTTCTGTCTAGCGTGACGTATGGTAGTAATTCAAGCGGAAAACGGAGAAAGGAGTGCTGGAGTACTATATTATACTAGATTCTCTCTACTTACACTTTTATGGGGAATGAGGAAAATTGGCATGAAGCAAGGGTTTTTCATATTTATAATATTTTTTTAGCTATATCCCGCACATAGCGTAATAGCCAGCGGGAACCAGAGAAATAGTGTAATAACACTCCGTTCTCTTTTAACATTTCCGTTCCCTACTTTCCGCCGAACTGAAGCATTGCGTGCCGAGTGGCGGAACTCGACGCTGCGCTTTACCTTGTTACCAGAACGACGAAATGAAAATACTAAATATTTTCAGTTCCTGGAGTCCGAATCGAACCCACAACAAGCGCAAAGCGTAACTGTAAGCTTTTACAAGCGCACGCTTAGACCTCTGCGCCACAACACGAATAACTTTTTCCTCAAAGTTAAATTTGACTAACATTGAACCTAAATAAACTATAAATCTGTATTTACAAACTTAAAATAATCTGTAAATGTCATTTAAGCTGTAATTTACTCTGAATATTACTTATATTTAATTTCTATGTAAAATTAATTAATTAGTATTTATTTAAATTATATTAATATTACATAATATTTTATGTTTATAGATCTACAAATATAAACTAACTATCTCACGTTTTGTGGCCAACTGTTGCTTACAAAAAGTTAGAACACGACACAATTGTCTAACAAACTCACTAGAGCGAGCGTGAAGTTTACTCAACTTCTTTCACGAACTTTTCTACGTTCACGTCAGAGTTGAATTAACTTTTTCAGCTCAATAATTAGTCCTTAAGTATCTTAAAAATACATATGTACATATTATGCCAAACTTGATCTACACTACAACAAAAGATAAGACAAAAAATAAACTACATGCAAAACATTCGTGACACTTACAATTATCTTATTACAACTAATAAATCGTTATAAAGGACATTTCCTCATTCGACTTACAGGCATGCTCGTATACAAGCCGACGGACGTCACGTCGTGGCTCGTGGGAATAAAATTAAAAAGTTTTTATCGTATATTGTATCGTACTTAATTGTATTTGTTCTTTAATATTAAATTATAGCAAAATCATTGTGTTATTTTTATTGTAACAGTAGTAAATGAACAAAGAAAGTAAAGATGTAAAATATAAGCGCAGAAATAATTAAGCTGAACGTCTGTTCACTTTTTGACTACTTTGTTTAAGGTAGAAATGTGAAACTAGCAATTTATTTATTTTTTTACCTTTATCTAACGATGCGCATTTTAGTTAACCATGATGTATTCTGTACGTTATATCTAAGAAACGATGACCCTTAGGAAAAACAAGTAATACATTTTTATATATACGACCTAAGTCTAGTCTATATTTGTATAATTTGTACTTTAAATATTTTGTTTTGCACGTCTGACATTGATGGGATTTATCTGCGTAGTTAACTAAGTGTCACTATTGACAGATCTTTTGACAACCTACGTCATCCCTATTGTCGCATCACACGAAGTATGTAGAACTAGCTAATATAAAGGAGGTACACACGAGGACTACAGTTTCTTTTAAATTATTTAATCATTTTATGTAAACTTTTATAAATTTTATAAACCAAAAATAAACTATCTACTGTTTAGATGAGATGTTATCTTAGCAAATTGTCCAAATGATTGCATTGTATATTTACAGTCCGACAACATTTTCCACGTGTGGGGTACTTGTATGTAATACAGATTTATCAAATTTATTTCGTTTCCTGATGAAACGATTATTTTTTAATTTGATTGACCCCCTAGTAATGACTGACAAGGTCTATGTATCACCACCACCATCCTATCTAGTGCTGCGATTGTTCTTTTGTTGGTTGTACGTTACCTCAAGGCAATAATTTACATTTGCTGGTACTACTTCATGAGTTAAGTACAACGGAACGACGTTTAAGAACTAACAACATATAACAATCATTTTCATATATCTAATTATAACGCCTTGATCTCGTTTTTACAGCAAGTAGTAGCTTCTATTCTTTTCGATGTTTTGCTCTTTTTTATCGAGTTTCTTTTATATAGGTTAGACTTGCTTTTGCAAGTTACATAACTAAGTATACAACTTTTTCAAGGACTCCTCTTCGTTCTGTACTAAATATCGTCAAAATCGGTTCAGTGGTTCAAACATGAAAGCAGACAAGAGTAAAGCACGGGTATTTTCACATTTACAATAAGTATTATCTGTTTTTTTCTTTATAACTATAGAATACTGAAAAGTATAATTTAATATACAAAAAGACCGAGGTAAAAGGAGTATACCGGGACCGGTTCGTGGTCTCTAACTAAAAACAAAACATATTACAATAACTTAATCATAACATAAATAGTGTTACTTTAAAGAATTTTATTTATAAATTTGAAATAGTAAATTTTATTCAATTATTATATTAATATAAATGTTTAACGATGTTCGCGTCTGTACCGCGCTGCCCCACACGCGTATTATTAATGACAGCGGTAGTAATTAAAGTTAACTCGTAGTTATGTGATGGCGGACAGTAATTCCTCTTTAGCTGCGTTTACCCCAACAATATCTTAGTGTTTCTCTGCTTTATGGGACATTGATGCGAAAATGCTATTTGCTATTAATACGACAAACATGTATTAATTGATATTCGTTCTATACTTCTTAATATTTATAAGAAATTAATCCCTTTTTTATACAATTACGAGTGATCTTATACATTTCAAACAATTATTTTATTTTGAAATAAATATTGATTCAGATTCCACCAAAAGAAAAGTTTATGAATTATACATTAAAACTATTATAATTTCTCCACTCTGCGGATACAACGTGCGGCGTTGAATTCCGCCACTCATTACACAATAACTCGAAAGTCGAGTGCAAGGTAGAGAGTGTCTTGCAATACAGGTTAAGCAGATAGAATCTCAATAGACAGAAAAAAGCTTGAAGCTGTTTTTTTTTAAATAATCTTCAAATGTTTCATTTGATTTCGGATATTGAAAGACAACGATTATTGCTTTACCCTTAGTTTATTAGGAATTGTATAATATTATGATTGATAACTGAGGACAAGCCCTTATACTATATAATTATATCCACTTACATATTCTTGACGCCCCTGACCTTACCAAACACAATAACATGGATGAAATATTTACAAGAAAATCGACTTATTGTTTACGTGCGACGTTTTATTTGGAATAACCCAACAAATACCAAACTTTATTCAGAACTACAATCAAATTATCGTATTGCGGAATGATTGTACCACAAACTGCCATACTACACACTTATAAATAAATAATGATAAGAAATGTACTCTAATATGTAAAGTCAATATGAAATATAGTCTACAAAGATTGAGCTTGCAATTACAGGACAAACAAAAACTACATTTAATATTCATGAAGTCTGAAGGGTCCAGTGTGTCGTCGTCATCTTTGTTATTACATCTTGCATTTAGTGCAAAAATTTATACGCAGCCAAATACAAGGTTTTATACTGATTCCTTTCTTTTCTGGCATGCTCATAAATCATGATTTTATAAAAACTAGTAGCCGCATTAACGTGTGAAATACACGTTGCCTTAGCAACGTCTCAACATGTCACTTTATACAAAAGTGGATATCAAACGTATGGCAGTGGATGTAATAGATTTTTTTTTTATTTTATTATTTAATGTAAGATATATTTTGATAAATTATTGTGAAACATCAATGTAAGCCAATGTTTACAAAACTTTCAGATGTACCTAGGAATGTAACTTGCACAGCTTTGGATAAACTTGCTTGTTAAAAATAATCTCTGCCAATTGTATCTCCCCTAGAGTGAATGGAATATTAAATCAACTAGTTCAAAAAGTAATCTGTTATAAAAGAAGAATATTTTTACGTTTTGTCATGAAAATCTATATACCTGATAATAGTAAATTACCTATAAGTATTTATATTTATTCTATATGATCAAATGTGACACATTGTATCCCGCACATAGCAGTACCCTGCTACCGCCAGAGGAAACCTGAAAACCTAGTGTTATGACACTCAGTTCTTTTAAGATTTCCGTTCCCCACTTTCCATCGAATTTGAGGCATGGCGTACTGAGTGGTGGAACTCAACCACGCGCTTTACCTTGTTACCAGAGCGAGGAAATTAAAATATTATATATTTAACTTCATAAATATTTAATATTTTCATTTCCTGGAGTGGAATCGAGCCCAAAACCAGTCGCGTTTACAGTTGCACGCGTGTATCTCTGCGCCACGATCAAAAGACACTGCACAGAATAGCAAAAGCCGTAAACACATATTATATTTTTATATTAATTTAAATTAATTGTTAACGATAGAGTAAGCAACATTTAAAAATCCAAGGGAGCGTAAAACTAAAAATTTTCAAGTTTGGTCATAATGTGAGCATGCCTGTTAAACAAAAAAACTGCTGAAAACTCAATGTAGTCTTTGAGCATAACACACATACAACGGTAAAATAAAAAAAAAACCTTCTCATTTCAATATATTTCTACAAAAGCTTTGGTGTATTTTAATAAAATATTTTATTTATAATCTTTAACACTATTTTAATTTAAGTAGCGGAGTAGTCAGAGAGAACGGTAGGGCAAGCACGAAAACTTGTGACAAAGTATTCGAATCGTTATCGAAAGCATTTTGTATGGGAAATCTTTAGTTCCTCTTACGCACGGTAGGGGCGCTTTTAGTTCTCATACAAATTCTTTCGATAACGATACGAATACTTTGTCGCAAGTTTTTCATGCTTACCCTATGGAGCACCAAACGCATTAACCTCTTCATACATGCTCTTCACTACACAAATACTTAAAATTTAAAACTAATTAAATTTTCATTTATTGCGAAGCTAAAATTCTATACAGCCTTATTTTAAAACAACAATAATTTTGATCATTTTATTCTTAGATACTTCCTTTCATCTTAATAATAATATAGTGGTTGCTATCGGCAACCTCGGTATTGTGCATTTCTATCTTATTGACAATCATAAAACGTGCTACATAATCATTAAATATATCTAAAAAACAGTGAGTAATAATCCGATTAACTTAATAAATAAATCCGTTCCCCACTTTCCGCTAGATTGAGGCATTGCGTGTTGAGTGGCGGAACTCAACCCAGAAAATGAAAATACTTCATTTCCTGGAGTGGGAATCGAACCCACAACCTGTCGCTTTACAGTCACACAACTTGTGCCTCTGCGCCACGACAGGCGTTAAAGTGGTTAAAGTGGGGAACGGATTTGTTGAAAGAGAACGGAGTGTCTTAACACTAGGTTCTCGGGTTCACTCTGCCTACCCTGCTATATGCGGGATACTGCGTAAAGTTAAAAAAAAAAACTTAATAAATTTAACTAAATGTCTATTCCCATTATTTTATTCATCTTTATATAAAATAAACAGCAACAAGAAAAAAGTATTAAATTATAACACGAAACCTAAAATCGTAATGGAATTTTCCAATAATATTCGCGGAAACAAGAAGACAAATCGATATTTCGTAGCCTCCCTTTTGTATATACTAACGAGTAATTTACCTGTCCCTGATTCCTACTTCAAAACACGCGTCCTATTGAAATTTTGGCGCGATGATAAGCCGATCACGACTGACTTCTCATCATCGACCAGAAGTGAGAAATGACATTATTGTTTAAACATGTCGAATCACTGCTTATTTACTGCTTATTTACTTTTGTGACTGTGACTGTTTATGTATGCGTGTGTAAGTGTGTGTGCGCAAGTGTGAGTGTGCATGCGTGTGTGTGTGCGTGTGTGCGTGTGTGTGTGCATGTGTGTGTCGTGTGTGTGACTAATTGTTTACTTGAAACCTGAGCTTAAAAACCACTTCTTGTTATTAAATTTGTAAAGTGTATATATAAGTAGTAAAAAGTATTTTTTTCATCATATGAGATTGATTGGAAAAAACCGCATCCAAAGCCGATTAGAAACCAAAAGATGTAAATTTAAAATTAAATAACATAAAACTAAATTCGTTTACATATAAACAAAAAAATACATAACTTTGATATCCCGGCTATCTGAAGTACAAAACGTGATTGGTTGTCAAGGAATGTAAGCGGTTACCTTTAATGAAACTTCAACACTTGTCACTACTGTACATTGAATGTCTTTATTTATAATAGATAATTTAGGTCGGTGAAGAAACAGTAAAATAACATGGATCAATTAAATTTTTGTTTACTACTTGTAATTTTTTTTTTTAGCTTCATACTTTATCCCGCACATAGCAGGCTATGCAGAGGGAACCAGAGAATCTAGAGTTAAGACACTCCGTTCTCTTTTGACATTTTCGTTCCCCACTTTCAGCCGAATTGAGGCTATGTGTGCTGAGTATGCGGATTTGTATTAATTAGATATATTATGAAATCCAATGGTTGTTCGCTATATTTATTAACCCTGGGTATATATAGCTTGTAAATGATTTTGAAGACTAAAATATTCGATATAGAACTATAATAGGCAAACATGTAAAAAAATATGAAAAATAGAGATAAGTCACTTGAACAAAAGTTGTTTTGGGGGATGGTCATTCTTTCTTGTTGACATATTAAATTTTAATATGTTCTGAATCGTATAAGATTGGAATTATAGAAAACCAGTAAATATAAAAATTGAACACAATTGCTATTCAGCGTGGTAGACATTTTTTTATAAAAAAAGTTGCTCATCCCCTAATGAGCAACCTTTTTTACTAACGGGTCTATCGAAATTTAAAATTTTTTGGCTTGCAACACTTTAATAGTATCTATATTATATAAATATTAAATTACATAAACACGGTCCCCACGTGTTGTAAGAATGGAGTATCTTAACACTAGGTTCTCTGGTTCCCTTTGCCTTCGCTGCTATATGCGGGTTACAGCGTGAAGTTAAAAAAAAAAAGACATAAACACGGAGCCTAAAAAAAAAGATAGAACTTAATAAATTAGCGGGAGAATATAACGCACTTTCCAAGTGGTCCAGCTATGGTACGATTTAAATCCGTATCAATTATACAGAGAGACCATTCGCAAGTAGACATTTTCGATTATGTATAATAACAAAAATATATCATAATTTACAAATATATGAAAATAATACTAACCTGAAAGTGAAAAACTTCAAATGTTTTCTTAATAAATTCTCTCAGTAATCGGCACTGCAACTCTGAAGACCCCAGCGAAGGCAAGCAACCGGTGACCGATGACCGAGGCCCGAGACCCGACGCCCGACGCCCGACGCTCGACGCGCGTTGCCCGACGTGAAGAAATCCGCAGCCTCCTCCTCAAGTCCCACGCGAAGGTGTCGCTGTTGTCCGGCTTGTAGTCCTACCCGCAGTGACGCCTGAAGTGCACCCTCGTAATTTCCTAAATTGTTTAATATTTATATATAGGGTCCACATATCTATAGGCGGCCGCATTTATAATAATGTTTCTAATTGCGATTATTTAAAATTTTAGTAACTTAAAATTTTAAATAATCGCAAAAAGGAAGTTATAACTTCCTTCCATTAAATGAAGCTATTAATTATTGAAGTTAAAACTCAATATTTTTTCTACTGATTTACTATTTTACAGATCTGAAATCGAACTAACTTCCAGGTGACCTGGAAAGTTAGAATTAAAAAGTTGAAATTTGTAATTGCGCTAGGCAAAAGTTGAAATTTTCAATTTAGCCCGAGTATACAATACAAATTAAACTACAGAAAACATTGTTTATTTATTTTTAGTTCCTTTTGACACAAAACATGGTCACAGAAGTTTATAAACCGATTTCGTAAAATGTGTAACTCTTTAAACAAGTGAATTTACAATGTTGTTATAAATTTGAAAATGGTTATCAAGTTCAATATAAAGAAAATGTGTCGTTGTCGACTATATTAATACATGGATTGAGACAGGATTGTGAATTCCGTAGATAATCCTGAAATTGATGTACAAATAAATAAATGCATATTGAAATTATTACTGGCCTTTTGGAATAATATAAAAACTAAAATGATTAATAAAAATATATAACATAAAGAAGATAACTAAATTAGTCAATTATAAAATAAAATGTAAAGTAGACGAGTAAAATTTATTTATTTTTTTATAAATAAATTTCAGGATTATCTGCAGAACTTGGCACCCTGTCTGTGTTTTTGTGGGATAAGTATTACATAAAAATTAAGTACATATATTTGTAATTGTAATTTGTAATGTAAATAAAATGTTATAAACAGTGAAATGTTGGTATTACTTTATTATAATACTATTTTGTGCTTGTGTAATGAGCAAATGAATACAAATAAGTCATGTAAGTTACCATAGTATTCGATAGAAAACAGTACGAATTATTTTTCATTTATAAATAATGTTACTTAATATATATATATATATATTTTTATCTTCACGCTGTATCCCGCATATAGCAGGGTAAAGTTAATATAATCTAACAAGAACCACTTAGTAATAATTATTTTTAAAATTAACGTAAAAGTGATTCCTATAAGAATTCAGAGTTGCTATCACACGTACCTGTCATTACTAATATAAGAGTATTTCGTAATCAATTGACGGAGTTTGAACTTTATAAGCTGATTGATTGATGAAACACTACTGAAACCTGTTGTAAAATACAACCTTGTTAGTATGTACTAAGATAACCACAAATAGGGATCTAGTACATAATAATCAATTTAAGTTGATCATCACATGTCTCTGCCAGTACATGCTCGGAGATTTGTCCGTGGTCAGCCTGAATTGACTGAGAGAGCGGCGGCTCAATTATTCTCCTAATCGAATTTCCTTGTCGAAGTAAAGACGTTGGCGCTGGCGCTTTACTCCAACTGCCAATCAAGTTATGGGCAATTGCATTGGGTATTCCATTGAAACTATTGTCCTTGTTTTGAACATTTTACCTCTAAAAGGTTAAAATAATGTCGTAACACAATATTTATTTATATGTTTTTAATTAATTATATTACATATTCAAATGTTGTATATATTTAAAATTTTCATTAATTAGATAAACACTTGGTCAAGCAAAAAATTGCCAAATTAAAATATATACATTTTAATGTTTTTAATAAATCCATAAAGTAGTAAAGTTTAATTTACGTTTCAAACCCGTGTAGTATATAATCTTATTGAAGTTGAGACAAATGAAGCGTTCTATAAAGATAAAATCTATTCACTATTGAACGTCAAAGGCATCGTTTTTATGAAAGTCGTCAAAGCGAATCGTTTCATTCGCCTCTCACCGACTCACTATAGATGTGTCGTGTTGCGTATAGTATAGCATAATCTGCATTATGCCCCCACAGGCCCACAGTGCCCTACTTAGTAGGGGAGAGCCCATCGATACAGCTTGCCGGCCACAATCATTGCATGTTGCAGACAAAATGCAAACTAAACATGTTTAATATTTGCCCAGACATACAACACCTGATACGTACACATATTAACGAAAAAACCTATCTTCACCAATATCACGTAAAGAACGTAAAAATATCAGTAAAGATATATGTAAGAATGAAACGTTCATGTGATACACAATTGGGGGCTCGTTAGGGATTGATATATCATATCTTGAGATTCAAATGACTGGGAAAAAGGTGATTTAATAACCTCAAAATAAAAAGTTGAAGCCGTTATGAAGTGTCCTGAATATTATATAGTGAATCAGATACAGAGTTTATTGGTTCTTTTTTTCAGTGCTGACTTCGTGAAATGGGGGTACTCCTCTGAGGACGCTACAGAGCAAGCACCAGTACGTCAGAATGAGTATGGAGCAGTCAGTAGGGGTAGTAGTACGTCAATAATACTCATATGACGTCCTCATCATAGTACAAATACGGAGTACGAGTAGTTACTCGGTGTTGTCTGCTAATAGCGATAACAACCTCATATAGACGCAATAGAAAATATATCGCGAAGCCGGCGTCGGACGATTATCAGTGTGGTGAGGATTGAGCGGAGCAGGAGGAACCTCGTATTATTTTGAGCTTTGGGTGTAGTTTTCGGGAGCATTTTACCATCCTGGTCCCGTAGCTATTGATAACAGCGACGGCTCTAGAGCGCCTTTTCAACGCCAGTTGACCCAGCGCGTCAAGCTGTCTGCTATGTGCAAAAGGAAGTTAATGTTTATGATGTTCTGTTTCTTTTAGGATTACTGGACTAGTAAGGGTTTAGTTTATAAAAGAAATAACATATAGTTAGTTCCACAATACATGGAATTAGCTAGGACTAAGAACTTATTAATGAAAACGACTATACAAATGAAGGACTTTTTGCCTTATTTTCTATTTAATATTAAATTAGGAACTTTTCTATTTGAATTAATCAAACACTAGTAGTCAATCACATTTTTGAACAAAATATACTGTGATTAACTTAGTCTAGGTTTTTGCCGTCAAAAAATGGCGGATCTCTCCGGACACAGCAATAAATTAAGGCTCAACTGCTTTTTAATATTACAAAACAGTTATAGTAAATATTCGATGAACACAGTCTTCACAGGCACAGTCTTCGCATTCCCGGCATTGCATTCAAAGTTTTATCAAATGTTTCATCTCATATACAGCTCTTTTTCTCTGAGAAAGACTTTGGGTATCTCCCTTTGCTTTCAACACCTTTTTAGCTTTTTTTATATTATGAAGATTTAATAATCTCACTCTTTTGAACTTTAACACCTGCTCCGATCGATAAGTGAAGTTGATGGTACATCAAACATCTCTACCAGTTGTCTTGCTGAAAACTTGCCTTCAACCATACTAACTTCACTTTCAAATATTTCTTCCATTTGATATTTTCTTATTTTCTTCTTTCGCTAGTTCTTATTTTCTTCTTTCCCTTGAATTTTAATTTAATATATTAAGTATTTCTGCAACGATAGTTAGAACATAGATACTTCACCTATGTATATACTTACATACTAAAGTACTTTGTGTAATTTAAAAATAAATATATCTCAAAATTTACGAAAGAATCCTGAAATATATGGCAAAGATCGAACTTAACTGTTTTACAGTAACATAGCTGACGTAGAAAATAATTTCCATTGATAGTTTACTACATGCTACGCCATTGGCAAATATTGAAACAACGGAGTTAGCGGGAAGAAAATAGTAGAAGAAAAAATTCAATAGTGCGGTATTGAGGGCGGCCCGGACGCTAGGAATTGCATTTATTTTGCCATTAACTTCTATTGTTAGCCTTATAGAAAGGCAACGTTTATTTGAAAAGATCGCTGTGCATGTACATTTATTAAATATTTTTTAGAATGGTCTGTGTGCCTTTATTAAATAACTTTCATTTCTTAAATTTTATACAAACTTATAGAGCACATTGTTCTTTTATTTCAAGGCTTTATGAACGTGTTTAGCTTCTAGAGGAAATTAACGTCAGTTATTTACTTATTATTATATTATACATATATCACTGAATGCCATTCTCGTACTGATGATGACAGTTAAATAGGTAACTTTTCTTATGTTTAATTTAACCAGCTTTACATGGCTTGTAATTAATAGCTGTGCGCTGAAATACTACAATTGAATAAGGTACGACGATAGTGATTTATACACGTAGGAATTTATATTTCTAGAATGGGACGATATCATAGAAAAATAACATACATGTTTATCATTTCCTTACAAATACTTTCTCCGTTAAGAATAGTCTTGAACTATTATGCTAGTAAAAAGAAACATTTCCTCTAATATTTTTGTTCCGCTTGACCCAGACATAAAACTATCTTTATATGCGTGTTGGCCAACACGTATAGATACTTTTTACTTAGATAGAAAAAATCAAGAGCCTTCGAGAAATTTTGCTTCATAGGCTCTAACCACAGTCGAACAGGCATGATGATGATGCAGAGTACATATTACTAATGATACCTATCAACCGCGCTCATTTTCTGTGACCATAAAAAAAACTCAGCGAAAACCTACAAACTATCGATTGAAATATAAACAAATCAGTAGTTAGTTAGTAAATGAAGTAATCCAACGTATTATAAAGTGGAGTGGCAACGTATACCAAAATGTCTGTCATGCCATACGTTTAACCGATGCTAGCCGATTCAGACACATACACTACATACCATGCCAAAATTTTTACACAAAAAAACCACAAGGGAATATTTAGTTGGTCGCAAATATTGTCATAATTTTTAAATACAATCAAAGTACAAATTTGTCTATGCCATAGCGAGCTGTTGACGTGTATACGTTCATTGTCGCCCTACTAACGCGGAACGTGCGACCACGACCCCCGAGCGTGAGTCCCGCCGCGGCCGCCATGTGTGCACTCGTGAACCTCATTACATTCTAATACGTGTACAATGTACACAAACATAAATTACAAAAAACTAATTGTATAATAATTAAATCATATTTTTATTAAGTATAATGGTTATAATGTAGGTGGAAAAGTATATTTCTCTTGGACTACTACTTTGTGCAATAAGAAGTTAGAAATAGTTACCAAGTTAATATTCAAATATCAAACAACAAAAATAAAAAATAAAACAAATGTCAATTTTTTAAACATATTAAATGAATATTTTAAGTACGATACATATGACACACTTAAGAAATAATGATTGCTAAATATTTACATAACTTTTAGTAGGTGAGGTTTATGTGTGATTTGAATTTTATATATCTGCCTGCGTGAACTACACCATTAGATTTCGATATACATACATTTCCCTGTTTTCGGCTGTCCGCCCGTTCTTGTTCAAATTATAATTTAAACTAATACCAAATTATAAAATTGATATGTCTTGTATGTATAAAGGAAGTTCAAATAATGATAGAACACTTCGCTTTCAATTTCTGGATCCTACACCAAAATACATTGTAAGTTAATACAGTCTAGACCTGAATACAATATTTAGATCTATCTTGTAAGATTTCGCGTTAGTAGGGTAAGTTTTTTATGCCACTAATTGTAGTAGAAACAGAATATTGATTTTGTTAATAAAAAACCGCATTAAAACTTGTTGTTTAGTTTGAAAGATACACGCGCACTGAAAGCGGCGACGACTTTGTTTTATGCTGTGTAAAGATATCTTGTGGAATTTATTTAAATTTCAACTTTTAATAGGTTTTTTGTCATATTTTCAATTACTTCAGTAACACAATTGTGAAATCAACATACAAATAAACAATAATTTCAATATATGTTAAGATTTATATCTTTATCAAAAACATGTACAATAATCGCTCAAGTTCAAGTTTCTTATCGCATAGCAAGGCAGTTAGTGTTTCCCTGTGAGGGGACGGGGTAAGAATCCCAGTAGTTTAGTGGTAGGAGGTTCGTCCTCCGACTGGCCCGCGACTATCGTGTCAAAGACAAACCGCCAAATATCTAATGATGTGTTCCGGTTCAATAACATGCCAGGATTTTCCTATTCCCTCCCATCCTTTCCCCAGAATGTGATGTTCCGATGGCGTACTGCCGCTTCCACTACATTATTTCCCAGTTTTTATATAGTTAGTATTTTTGTTTATATAGCTAGTAGTACCCGGCAAAATATGGGCCATAAGTATATATTTCTTTTGACATTAAAAAGACAAAGGTTTCGACATTTGATATGGAATTCTAGCATCTCTGTTATACCTTAGGAGATATGAATATAACGTCTTAAAAAAAAGTAGTTAGTTCATGTCTAGAACAACAGATGTAAAGCCGCAGTGACCTCCGTGGAAACTAGGAGGCCTGGTTCAGGTGGTCATTCTTTATAAATATACCATAGGATGGCGACTACGAGTTTCAAGAGTTCGGTCCTTTGGTCTTAATCTTCAATATTGCATCTTATAGGTATATAGAAGTTATGGTGCAAGCAGATCACGGTAGATATTCCAAAAAAGAAGTACTAGCTGGAAGATAATTTATGCGGGGTTGTTGGCCAAAACGATGTATCTACGTACCCCGTTGAGAATTTGAATTTTTCTCCGCACCCGGTCTTCTAGCACATATACTTTTATTAAGAAATTTGATAATATTAAATTGCGTAATGACTCACTTTTAAAGATAACTTTGATTAGCAGAATATAACAAAGGACATACATACATATTGATAGGATATGAAGCGGGAAAGCGTGTTTTCATTTTTGCAAAATCAGTCGTTTCGGATTAGCTGTTCTCTAGTTTTAGTGAGACAAACGACCGTCATTTACGCATTGCTCGTGTAATATTTAGTTAATTAGTTAATATGTTCGTGTAATATTTAGTTAATTAGTTTAATGTACTCCATAGAAACTTTTATTGTGTCAAATTTCATGTTCCCTTACCCGTGTAATTTACGTAAAATTTTTAAAATATAAAACAAAACGTTTCCTTCACGTAGAAATATAATGTTATAGAAGATAAAAACAAATCAAAATGTTAACAAAAAATTTAAACAAGTTACTAATAAAAGAAGGAAACAGTTCACAGCTTAGTTTATACTTGACGGGGAACTAACTGTAGCCTCTGCACGACGTACATTATTCATGTCTTAAGACGTAACGACCAACTTGACCTTTGTTTACTCATGCATGAAGTCGAAATTACTATGCTATCGCTTGAAATAATACTTATAAATAAAATAACAATATATTCAAAGAATAATTATTTCTTTGTACGTACAATAAAAATTCTAGTTAATTTTATTGTCATACATCGTTGCGGAACGTCCCCTAGTACATTTTATTTAACCATAAACGGAAAATAGAATGCTAAATAAAGCTTTGACTACTACGTACTCCCTTTTGTAGCAAATATGCCTCAATTAAAAACAAAACTAATATGGTACTAATCCAAAAGTACTAGGTACTTTACAGGAAATCCATTTAAAGTTCCCTAAACTTCTTGTTTTAACATTATTCAAAGGATTTAGTATTGTTATTTTCTAGGGATTCATTATTTAAATGATTTTTTTCGAACCATAATAAAATTACAATCTTAAATCTTGTCGTGTTTGCACTTTAAATATATTTACGAAAAAATAATTAAATAAGATGAAGAAAATTGCAATAAAATATGATATAAGACTTTTAAATGCAACATAGTTGCGGGGATTAGCTAGTGGAATATTTTTTTTGTTAGTTTCACGCTGTATCCTGCACATAGTATGATAGACGGAGGGAACCAGGGAACCTAGTGTTAAGACACTCCGTTCTCTTCTAATATTTTCGATCCCCATTTTTGTTTACGCTAGTACAATTTAATATTTAGAAGTTGATATTTATATTCCACTAGCTAATCTGCTCAATAGTCAGACAAATTTGAATTATGTTTTTTTTTTATTGTAGAAATAAAAGTCTGGACATCATAGAGTATAAGTGATTTTAAAAACATATGTGATGCAGATCAGTAAAATTATAAGAAATAAGGAAATAAAGCATTTTACGAAAATGCAGCTTGATGAGCATTTATCACTGAAATTACTGTTCATAAAATAAAACTAATATTAAGTTCATGGTAGCACACGGGAAATAACGTTTGACTGTAAGCGCGGCAGACCTTAGCTCAAGCTCGGCTCGATGGAATAGTTATATTTAAAATATTATTTTCATTTTCCCGCTCCGGTATGACAAAGCATTTGGTATGACACTCAACACGCAATGTCCGATACATTGCATGTTGAATTGGAGAGCGCAGTATCTGTGTAATACACAAATTAATGGAAACTATTATAGCTATCGATCAAAACTATATGTTTAGCAGTTATATATATATAAATAAATTGTGTTTGATTGAAACTATAGAGTCAAGTTTAAAATAAATCTTGACATTATGTATTATAATAAATTAACTAGCGCCCGTTACTTTTTACGCATGGAATCTATGACCCTTGCATCTTGGATCACAAGAATTAGCACCTTAACCTAGTGAACATACACTTAGCATTGAATTGAAATAAAAAATACGCCTAACATATTACATTAGATAACGTAATCAGACACTATTTCTGTCTCATGTATAACTTTTCGGACTTTCCAATTTATTTTCAATATATTTTATTAAAGAGAAGCTTGTGTTTTAGAGTTTCCTAACGAATATTCCAAAACCTTAAAATACATGCGTGATTATCTTTGCTATTTTTTAAAATAGCTTAAAATAAAAAAAAAACGCTTCTTTATAAGTAAATACCTAATATTAAATATTATATGGACATCTTATTTCATGATATGGCCAAACGCCAAAAGGAAAATCGTTAATCGGTGATGATTCATTTATACTTATTATGATCAAATTCATGAAATGCGACTGGGTTATGATATGTTACATAATTTTATGAAATAGTCAATTCTACAATATGACTGACACATGTATTATACAGAAAATGACATGTTTATATATAAAATGAATGAAATATAATTATAAATATTTTTGATAAGAAGATCTCAAGATCCATCTACCACATTGAGGCAGTTTAAACGCATTATTAAATACAGCCCTTTAACATATTCTCTTGACCAAAACTGTTGCAAAATGTGCATTGTTCTCACATTTCACCGAGCAATAGTAAACATCGCACTACAACAAGCACTTCAACTACAATGGAATTGAACTTGCACTTTGGTCTTAATATTACATATCCTTAGATTCGCCACTGTGAACTATATAACAACACCTTCCTCACCTTCGTTCCTAACAGTAAGATCATATTATTTCAATACGTCATTCATTTACAAAAATATATTACTTTAGGGCATCACTCATGCATATCAGTTATGCATATTTTCAAATTTACATAGTATTTAGGGTTGCGCCATGTGATAGAGCATAATGTAACTTATGATTTCTTTACACGACGACTGTTGTAATGGTATATAGATACAGACTACTAAGTGGGTTATAACTATTCTCTCTCTCATATATACACACAAGAAAAAGTGAAACAAATTAAATATTAATAATATTTCTATTTATGTACAATATATAAGCATATTTATAATATACATGGTAACAGTGTGTTCTCAGTCTCGTTCAGAACAGCGTCACAGGTGTAATCATTAAAGATGAAGGACCGCTAGGCTGAGGAGCTGTTAATAATGTAACACCGGCGTCCGTACCCTTAAGTGATCGAGGCTTTGTGCACCACTTGTTAGAACAAATTTCATAGACGAAACTGCACGTAAACATGCTTAGCAGTACAAAATGGGTTAAAATTTAATCTTACCGCTTCCTTAATAAAATTTACCATATTTCGACTACTTGTAATATAGCATATATTATATTATCAACATATGAATTTATGTTTTAAGCGACAATCATACGATTGATTACATTATCAATCATGTAGATTTATTAAATATTGATGAGTCTCAAAATTGCCACTTCATAACAAGGTGGCTGTAACTTACTATTTGTCATTATATGGAGGAATCATCATATTAATGTGTGAAATAAAAACTTTGCACACCATTTTACGAAATTTACTGAGGCAGAGGAGGAGTATGAAATTTGGCTCGGTTTATATGGAGAAAAAGTTTGTAAAGTCATTTTTTAATAATAATGCATTAGAAATAAATAAAATTAATACTATTATCAATACACGGGCTACCATAACTTTGATTGTTTGACATTTGTATAAAATAAAATATACATAGCTTAGGCGTCTAGCTACGCGTTCGTTACGCGTCAGCGGAGCTTCTAATAAGAGATAAATCAACAATGTTTTATTTTATTTACCTATATATTCTTTACACTTATATGAAAATTATATGCACATTCAACAAACAAAGCAAGACGTCCTTAAAATTTTAAAAATTTATGAAATAATGTGTGCTATTTTTAAATATTTAATTAAATTGAGTATTTAAATACCCAGTAAGCATGTATGAATCAATATCTCGGAAGACAAATATATGGGGCGCGCCTATGACGCACGGACGAACAAACATACAGCTATAAAGTATTACTTTATTGTGGCCCGCCCTCTACAATCATTAGCTATGACAAATATTGGCCGCGGAATTTATGATTGTGTACTGGTCACATTTATAATGCTTTTCAAAGGCTCACTAGCTTTTTATACTTATTGTTATTTACTCGAAAACGTTACATTTTGCGTACGATATCATACATACTGAATACTTATTTTAAATTCATTTTTATATTAATAACATTTATATTTAAAAAAAATAATTTAATGTGGTAAAAATAAAACTAAAACACGGCCAAACGCATTTTATAAATCAATATCTATTCAGTCGACAGCAACCAGGAGTGAGGTATTGGAAGCTCTTGAAATGCAAGCTTATCTCGAGCGCCCTAGACAATATTTTATTATTCAATATTCGCTAATCAAGTACAAGTAACAATGTAATACAATGTAAAACGTTTCTTATATCAGGTACAAAATATATAAAACGGCGTTTGGAGAGAGCCAATCTCCTTTGAAAATGAGTGCCTTCGACGCTCTAAGTACACACATACAATATTTCTCTGTCTTTTTAATAATGCCAGAAAGAGAAGACTGATTCCAGCACCGGAAGTGGGAACGGCAAGACGATATTATAAGAGAAATTCAGCGGAAATCGAAATCCCCTCCGTAATAGTCTAAAACTTTTATTGAAACTGTATTATAACTACATTAATAGGAGTTAGTATCAAAAGAAATGTAAAACCTCTATCAAAATGTAAAATATTTCTTCTGTCCTTTACAATGTTTTATTGAAAGTAACATACGAATATCTGATATTAAATAACTCCGTCATATGTTAGTTGCAATATAAATATATATGTGGAAATTCAATAACCAAGGCCATTTCAAGCACAAATGACAAAAGGCAATAAAAAACTATAACACTGGATACCCCAGCCTGTATATGAAATATTCGGAATACTAATACGTATTCAAAGGAAAAGCTCAAAATCAATACGCAGGTAAATTCCGAACTTGCTTTACAAAGGAACATTTCGAAAATTCTGCCTATAAGCTGCTGAAATCCATGGAAGATATTTGGTTGTAGTTTCGGTATTAACTGGTCTTAACCTATAATATTGTCTAAATTTTAAGTCGGCTACGCTAACATATAAAATAAAATATAAGTAAGTAATAACAAAAGAACTTGCCTTTAGAAAGCTTATACCGAATACGGTTTTCAGTAAAAAAAAACTAAATTTAACTACATTTTATTAACTTTGTTCAAATGTAAATAAATCACATTCACAATTTTGAATACTTTCTGTAGTTTTAAAATAATATGCAAATATATAGAGTTACAGTTATCTTGAAACGCACCTAAAAGCATGTCCGAAATATTGAAGGAATTTCAATACCCGACCAAACTAGGGGTACGCTCTACCATATAATCCCAAAGAGCTGGTCGAAACCAGACACACGTGGATATAAAATAATGTTTTGATTTGCCTCAAGGCAACGACACGTCTAACTCATTCACCAAGCGTAATGTACGAAATTCCAATTCACAAAAGTGATTGGTGGCGATGACGGGAGCACTTCTCTCTGCCTCCTCATTGGCTGACGATAACTTGATATAATTTAAATATTGTCAACCTCGGAGACTTTCACCTTACAGCAATTTGATTCCTCGGGGAGCGTTATTAGATTTTGTCGCAGGAGATTAATAAATATATAGTACGAGCACCCAATAGGTGCTATGAACGATGTATGTTGTTATTTAAGAGTCTGAGTCTGAGTATGTACATTATATAACATTTTTATAGTATTACTCAAATTATATATTTTAAATTTATAAATTGATAGCATCGCTCGTGGCGCGTTGAGACAGTGTCTGGTTGTAAACGAGGGTGGTTATGGGTTTAATTTCTGCTCAGGGAATGGTTATATTCAAATTGTTTTTATGTGCCCGCTGTGTTAATACAAAATCCAGCATTGCGGATTCTGCCTCGAATTTGGACGGAAATCGGAGAACGGAGTGTCTTGACACTAGGATCTCTCTGTTTACCCTGCTATGCAGGTTAAACTCTGAAACTGCAAAAAATATATAAAATTAAATTTCCTCGTACTTTCTTTTATTCTACGTTACATTGGCAGATATAATTATCCTCTAATAGAACATTTAAAAGAGTCGCAAAGAAGTGAATTAGACATAAAATGGACACCTAACAACCACTAATGTGTTTTGTGTTGTAAAGTAATTAAAAATCTAAGAGCGCTTATTCTATTCCTTATTAGTTTCCTTATGTACCTATATACTTTTTCATATGGATATAAACTTCGTATAAGGGTTGTCTTTTTATTTGAAACAGTAGGCAACGGTGTGGTATAAAAATATATCAGTATAATTAATGAAAACTATATGTACCTTCATGAATTACTTATTATACAACAAAAACTGATGAATAAATGACGACGGTTTTTATATCAATTGGATTATTGTCCTTACGTCACGGAAAAAATATGTATCCGCAGTTCTATGACAATTATACGGATGGAGAAATTTTTATAATTGTTCTAAATTGAATATGGGCGATACAACAATTATTGTTGGTTTATAGGCGATACAATAATTATCGTTAGGCTATCTAAATTTAAGTTAAAACAATTGTTCTATGGTAACTGAAATTTGCGCTTATCAAGTAAGAACGGAGGGGTTTGTTTAGCTTTTCCGAAACTGTAACGATTTCGTAGTACGGAAAGCTTTGTAATAATTGATATCACAAGTTTGATGGTAAAATAGTTATAGTATAAGAAAAAAAATGATCAAATCTTGTTACGTTCAAATGCTCATACAATCCTAATGGTATATATCTGGCACAATCTTATTTTATTTATTATGAACAAGACTGTGGTTATGTTTCCAGCTGTACAATGCACGTGAAAGCATGTCATAAAAGTTAAACCCACAAGGGTTTTAAGTTGGGAAAAGATAAATGCGAAGAGGAAAACTGAAAAAAAATAAGTGCAAATATGAGGACAGGTTATACTTTATAGAATTGTTGAAAAGTGATGCTAAAAAGATATGTAGATTTTTAAAACAATGACTTACTATTTAAAATAGTATCATAGTATTGTTACACGTTGAGTAATGCTTCAGGCATTTGTACTTATAGTATTAACTCCACCGTGTTAAATTAGATATATCTAGATTTTATTTATAAACACCAACTTAATAACGCCTGTCAATCAGAGGCAAAAGCGTGCAATTGTAAACGCGACAGGTTGTGGGTTCGATTCCCACTCCAGGAAGTTTAAAAGTTTTCATTTTCTGGGTTTGGTAACAAGGCAAAGCGCGGCGTTGAGTTCCGCCACTTAGCACGCAAAGCCTCAATTTGCCGGAAAATGGGGAACGGAGTGTCTTAACACTAGGTTCTCAGGTTCCCTCTGCCTATCCAGCTATATGCGTGACACAGCCTGAAGCTATGTATGTACCAACTTAATATGCATAACTTTCTATAAATTATCACTTTGTGTAATGTTGGTAGTACAATGGCTTTATACTATATAAATAATACCCGGACTTAATACTTTGGGTTGTCACATGTGTGTCACATGATATATAATAACAGAATAAAATTCAAACAATTTTGTATGCACTATTTTCACTCTACAGCGATACTCGATATGAATACTTGTTTTTAAAAATCGCTGTGATTTTTATATTAAATAGCTACACTATTCATCATAATCAAATTAATTTAATTTATATAAACAATTTCAATATAATTTTATTATGACAATAATAATTGTAAATATAAGGGTGGTGAACCATGGAAGGCTATGCTCCTTGGAAGTCCAGTAGTTAAAAAGTCATAGTGATTGTGATACAGTTGCAAATTCCTTCGATTTACAATTAGATCTCTCATATTCGTTCACAACAAAACGTATGTTATGGAGCAAATAAATATGTAATCTTGGTAATATTCAAATTTCAAAAATTAAATACTTACAAAGTTTTTATAATGTAAAAATATGTTAGTTTATTTCCATTTTATCTAAATATAATTTCATGTTCCTAGGCACGCCAATAGTTCCTTGTAAGGCCAAACAAGTCAGTAGTCAAGAAGTTGACCGTTGGCCTTGCAAAGTACAAAGGCTTACTTGAATTCGGTACAGATCAGAATTAGAAAAAAAAACGCCAAGACATAACCGATATAATAAATTGACGTTACCAGTTCGTGCCTAATGTATATAGTTATAAAAGATAATATATTGTATGGTTTGCCCTCCTTAAGAATATTTTGGCCTTGCAAGGGATGGGCCCTTAGGTAGGCCATTTTACTCAATTTTTTTAACAATATTTTGACCTTATAGGTTATTGGCAGATTAATTGGTAACGATAAAATACTAATTAACATAATTTTTAAAAGATTTGTATGGATACATTCTTAGTATTACTATTGTGTTTAAGTATTATTCGTCGAGTATTTTTAATGTGAAAATATAATGACAAATCTTAAATGTTTTACTTTAATAGAAGGCTTTTTTATGTTATTTAATTTGATGCTAATATTACGATTGTCAAAACGGTAATTTTTAGTTAAATTACTGACCATTTATTCTGCCTTATTCTGCCTTCTTTGGACCTTTGACTTTGGCCTTCCAAAGGCGATTGGCAGAGTTTAATTCAATTTGAATTTAATAAATGATTATAAAAGATAAAATTAAAAAGAAAAGGATTATATGTTATACAATAGAACAAACTTTTACTTAATCATTGGTTTGTTTCATTTATAACGCAAATAAAAGAATTATAATTGTTTATTTATTAAGGTGGCCTTCCATGGTCCATGTACCTACAATTCATTACACAATTTGCACCAACGCAAATACCTAACCTAAACTTTTATAAAGACAATATATTCACTGAGTATTCATTCAAATAGTTTACAATTTCATGTAAAATAATTATTTACGTAAAGCAAAACAGCAGGATATTTTAAAAATAGTTGCTTTTGAAATAAATTGAAACTTTTTAAACGCTTATTTAAAACAATCACTTATACAAATTGTGTATAAAGTTATTTGTACAATGTTTCCTCACAACATGTTGTCTTCACAATGAATAAGCGGCGCATATTTGTGAAAAGTATGCCATGATAATACGTGTGTACTGTGTACGAGTCGAACGTCGTGTCCGGCAACAAATCCGACGACGGATCCGGCGACCGGTCATGCAGGACTTCTCTAAACAATAATTGCAAGGGAGAAATAATAAAGTCGGCGCAACGCGGTCCGTATCCGCTTGCAATAAAAATGTAAAACGCCACCGATAAGCGGCAACGCTAAAGGCTCCAATGTGAAACTCAAGAGCTGGACTTAGGATATCAGTCGATAAATATTATTAAGTATATCGGCATTACAAAACGTATATATACATATACATACTTACCACAATATATTCGTATATTTATCATATATTTAGTAAATAAGAGCTGCTTGAAATTTTAAGCGACAGTGGCAAAGAGTCAGTGGCAGATTCAGCAGCAGCCGGAGTAGCCAAAAGTCTAGGGCAGCAGATTTTTGTCCTTAAATGTTTGAAAATAATCAGGAATGGAACCCAAAATGAATGAAACAGAAGAATGGAACACAAGGAATGGAACTCAAAACTAATAAAAGACCTAAGCAAAAGGAGTTCTTCCAGATTAAAAAAACTGAGAAATGACTATAATGCTTACTGTGCGAAATATTTTTTGGGAAGAAAATCTACAAATCCGAGCTTCATTCGTAGATTCGGACGTAACCGTACATTACCTGTAGCCCATGTTTATGAATCACATATATACTTATGAGAAAATTAAAAATATTTTAAAGAAAAGGCGATGAAATTTAGTTGTTAGTAAACTTGATAACCAATAAAAAATGCGATGAAACATCCTATAAAGAAATGAGTGTGATCGCGAGTGATACTTTCAGAATTATCAAATTTCTCGTCATCGTCGATAAAGACGCAAAAGTAGATGGAAAATATCGAAGTTTCTAAAATTTACATTATTATGCAGGTATCTAAGTACCATATACCCCACGGTCGGCGCTATTAATTGTAGATAATGGAGCTTTGATTAGCGCAGAAAGTCTTTTCGTTTCAATGTAGTTTTTGGAATGTGACAATAATTTAGGAACTCACAATTGTAGAAATAAGAGGGGCAACAACTTAACAGCCTAGACCTTGAAATTGTGTAGGTAAATCTGCCACAGAAAAGGTATGTTATGAAAGTATTAAAATAAATAGTAGTTCCATAAACATTAAAGCTTATTTGATAATAATATAAGCACCGATAAAATTTAATTCAGAAAAATAAAATTATCGTTTGATTAATTTACTAAGTATCGATATGCATTTCCACATTGGCACACACATCACCACTACGGCTAGGCTGCTTCAGTTTTTGCGTCCGGATCAAACCGCCGGGTATTTTGTCACACAAAATATAAATGTAGCCTACTTCCTTCCTTCATTGGCGCTGTTTATCTGAGTGATTAATTGCGCCTTGTACCGCTTTCAGCGGCTAAATGGAATTTATGTTTTATTACATTCACCTATGTGTCGCAACTCAACTTAATATCTTTATACCTATAATATGCATGAAATTACGGAATGGTGAAATTGTTACACATTACATTGTACGCTCTTGCATACAGGAAAGATAGTCTAACTTTACTGACCTCTGGCAAGTGCATCATTACGAGTTCAAGTTGCTAGCTTAGGGCACGAGTTTATTGAGTTTCTGCTTATAGTATTAGTAGTAGTACTAACCTCACTATGTTATGGTTTTTTGTTAATTAAAAAATGAAAAGAGCAAAACAGTAGATATTTTTACCGCTGTAATATCGCTTGAAGTGACAACTTTATTTTTAAAAGAATGACTTAATAAACTTATAAGTACAATCATAATGGCTGTTCGGTTATTTAAAGTATAAAATTAAAATTTGTGAATACAGTTTATATAAAATAACCAATGTAGTAAAAACGTGGAATAAACATATAGATACGTATAGTTTAAGAATATATAGCAAGTCCAGAGTCGGTGTTAAAGTATACTTTAACTTTACATACGTTTCATTTCAACAATAGATGCACTATTTACTAGAGTCGGGAGAACCCGCCTGCTTTGGATTTTATTTATTCGCGACTAAAATGTAAAGTAGAATCTATGGGCGATCGTGAGAAAGTAATGATAAATACATCAATTTTAACATCGATTCGCTTTCTCGTGACGCTGAACTGTTTATTAGATGGGATATAAAGGATCGGGTAACCGCAGCCCAGAGCGAGGCCATACTTATTGAAATTACTTCTGATTGTAAGCGTAATAGGCGCTTGGAAGCCAGTAGCCTTCTAAAATTAAGGTTTTTGTTCGAAACGCACGAATTAGGCGCTTTATATGTAGACGATTGGCATGGTTTCTTTGGTAGATACAATGTTTTGCAATACAAGACTTAATAATTGCATGCACCTGTCAGTGATATCAACTTATCTACATATATGTATAAAGTGACTACCGAAACTCATCATTTAATGCTAAAAAGCAAATTAAAAGTTATTGCAAGACGCAGAATATTATTAATTAATCATTCCATAAATTACATATATTTTATTATAACACTTGACTTAGTATTTCTTCTTTTTGTTCATTAACAACAACGAACTACTTAAGTATGTAATACTTATAACACAACTTTTGCGTTTAGCTTTCTTATGTTTTCTTCAACTTGAAAACTTTATATTATATATACCTACTATTCATGAAAGTTACTACTAATCATGTTTAGGGTAATCTGAAAACAGTCATAGGATATGGATCTATAATTTTTATAATTTATGTTTGTTTGTCTGTATATCTATTTGATTGTTTGTACGCGCACATCTTTGAATCTACTGGACGGATTTGGATGAAACTTCAACTGCACATTCGTTCTTTATTAATTTTTAAATTTATCTATATGAGTTTCGAATGAGAATAAAATTTGGTAAATAATGAATTTGTAATTTCAAAATAACATCCATATGGTTATAAAACTCATTAAATCTATTTAAATAAAAATTTCGTACCTACGAGTATATTATTATATAATCGCAGATCTAAATAACTTTTATATTTACAAGTAAATTAATGCCTTATTTGACACGCAAAGCGGATAATACAAATGTGCCCGTACAATTGTAAATTTAAAGGCGGTTATTAAGCGTCATTATAGAAAGTTCATCATATTTTTTAACGTTACAACGTATTTCGTAGAAAGGATGAGTAAAATTATTATATGTAATATGCGATACATTTCATATTGGCTAGATTGATCCATACGTCCTAAGGAAGCTGCAGGTTACCATCACTGTTTTAGCTCTGGCCTGATCGCTCATTTGTCGTGTAAGAGTTCCCAACCATCGGTCTACCTGAGAATGTAGGAATATGTAGAGCTCCTGCACCATAATGACTACTGTATAATCGGCTTAGTAAGAAAGACAGGACACAGGTGCCGGTGTGTTAAAATGTTCTCATTACAAAGTGCTATGAGAGAAAACGATGGCAATACGATATCTTGCTCTGTGGGAACCATTGATCCCATGATATCGAAATTAAAGAGACGCATAAGGCAATAGTGACAAATTGCAGCATTCTATTCCAGTCGGCTGTCACAATAAATCGTAAGTTGATTGTGTCCATTCCGACCTAAGAATACATTTGCGTCGCGTGCATATTTAAAAATAATCTGAATACAAGATACCGATAAATGACCGCTGTACCTACTCAAATATTATATCATGGTATTTATTAGTTCATCAACTATAAGAAGTTAATATGTGACTTTAATAAATATATTAGTGTTTACATATTTAAAAACGTACAAAGTTAGACCGAAATGTTGCACACTCTACTATTTTTTTTATTTAATTTGTATAATAGCGATTGCGTATACGCATATAATTGGTTGGTATTTATATTAAGATGTGGGAATGCACGTTGCAAGAACGGACCGTATAATTCTAACTCATAAATTTCCAACAAATAATACATATTCCAATGCAATCTCGTCTGATTGATGTCAAGTCGTAATATTAACTCACGACTACCCGCTTCATGCAGGTTCTTTCGAAAAATAAAATAAAATGTACACTTGCAACACTCCTGTATGTGTAAAGTTTATATTATTATTTTACTTTAATTAAGTATATAGATACATCAATATGTAAATTGAAATACAAAACCCACAAAGAACACTTTTACTAAGCTGAAAGCGAATACTGCTGTCTGTTCGCTAGTTAAGCACTAGGAACGTTCTGGCGACGATTTTCAGCTAAGCTTCAAGAAGCGCTACAAACGTTGTCGCATCTTCAGACGCTTTTGTGCATCTGCCATTCTCTATAATTATTAATGGAATACGATAAAGCAAGGTGTTCACGTGCGCAAGCAGAAACAACATCTAGTATTATATGTACATTTACTAGTTGCACCCGTTTCAGTGATTTTGTTTGTTTGGACTCACTGAACAGTCTCGTATTTTTTTGCAATCCCCAATTTTTACCTTTAGCAACGTGTATGTATTTTTATATGAAAGTATACGTTGAACGATAGCAGTTTTTGTAACATTTACGAATTTCTATTGTATTATTATGAAAATTCACACGTCCGCACAATTTTCGTAAACAACGATACATTTTTCCTTCACGTTTTAATATAAATATATTAAGTAAATATTATTAAAAATATATTTATGAATTATTGTTTTACTATTTCCGCCAGTGAACACTAAGAAGTATAAGGTACCTATTTGTCTACCGTGAGATAGTAATCTAACAGCCCTGTTAGTAAACGTCTGATGTCCTGTAGTATCGGTTAGAATTTCTAAGTATTTACAGAACATGTTTCAAGTTTAGCAACGGATATGTGTAGTTTTATAAAGGTTTGTTTAGTGACATATTACCTGCAATTCGCATATAATTAGATAGGCCTAGCTGAATATTCAGCCATTCCGTTCCCCACTTTTCGTCAATTCATAGAACCAATCTGGTTGCTTCATTTAAAAAATTATAAGCACTATAAATAAAGTGTATGCACTTAATAGATTTCTTCACCACACTCCACTCCACACGTCAACACCAAAAGGCATCCAAAATAAAATCTGCGTAGCACTTTACACGCTTATTTTAGCACAATTTTGGTGAATCTACCCCATAAGCGCACTCGTTCACTCAAACCACCGGCAACTCACACTTAATCTCGGAAATGTCCTTTCATACTGCTAAAGGGTCGTTGTTTGTGTTAACCTTCTACTATGTTTAGTTTTTCTCATCTATTTCATATGTGAAAAGTGATCAATGAATAAAGAAACTGGGATTTAAAACCTATTTAATGGAAATTACGAAGAGTTTGCTCAGTAATGAACTATTATTTTTAAGAGCGATATTTTATTATATTTTATTTCGTGTAATATAAAACTATATGGATATTTTTATTAAAAAATAAAAAAATATCAAATTATGATATTTTATTATTTTTGATATAAAATAAAATATTAAAATATGAGATAGGTGACACGCGTAAAACGTAGTTCGTCTAACACTCCTTAACTTTTAAATACTCAAGGCGCCCCGCTAAGAAACGGTAGAATTTGAACAGTTGCGTCGAGTAGACCCTCCCATAGACCACAGGGCGTACTGTGTAACCCCTGTTATTAAAACATTTAGTGTAAAATAATTAGGGAACGCCCGCAGAGTCCATATTGAACAGTGTTTGCGGAAAATTAGTTGACATCTTCGTTTCGTGATTGGAAATAACACTTTTTAACACGATTGTCACTAACGATATTACAGCACCACTTCATCTCATTTTACTTAAAAAATGATAAATGTTTTTATATTACTTAAAAACGATTCAATAAATGCATTTACTTAAAACAATTATTTAAAAATTAATAAAAGGGTTTTTCATGGACGATAAGAGATATAGTAAAATATACTTAGCCGATACTTCAACTTACTAGTTGTACCAGGACTAAGTAATTACGTTAATTTTGTTGTATTATTGTTAGTAGTAGTAACCGGGTACAGAGTTGGTTTCAAGAGACTGGCTGATTTTTAGGAATGCATATAATTGTATATTTGCAAACCATATTACCCTATATTTGAAATAAATTGTCTTAAATATTTAGAGACCCAAATCCAACAATATGTTCAATAAACATGTGGGTGTATAACTCTCGTACGAGGTAGTCTTTGGGCACTATTAATGCCCACAATAACCAAACCCGATATTATAACCACGGCGTTGTGAAACTCGACAAGAATATTTTATAAAGGTGAGGCACCTTTATACAAAAGGTATATTATCACAAAAAAACTAACAATAAAGTGTTATACACATATGTACTACATATTATATATAGATAATAAGACCGTATTCGGTCCAATTAATTAAATATACCTGCAATTTTCTTCTTCAACAAGCATCAATATATCCCCAAGAAACTGGATGTTCTACCCTGTTATTATATATTAGTATTTATAAACATAAAATATAATTTCGACGTCAAAAGGAATTTATTTATCGCATGCAACGACCAGCAACATGTAATTTTTATCGTATTAAGAGAACATATCAGTAAACATTTAATATATTGTTGCAAATTATATAAGTATATGAGACTTATATTTATTCTTTTGCACAAACTTTAATAATATAATATAAGTATGTAAATATTGAAACATAGGAAATTATGTTTAAATGTTTTTTTTAATTATGTAAATTATCAATAGCCAGTGTTAGTGTATCCGGATAAATGTGAGTGGTAATGCAAGTTTTGTGCATCTACGATGCCCTTATTACATAATACTAGACACTAGTAATGGCAAATAGTTTGAGTTCACAACTATCTTTGTATATAATTGAATTAAAAGCTAAACCTACCCTTGCAATACAAAAGTGAAAACTTTTGTATTAACTTAACGCTAAGATTAATGACAAAAGAAACTTTTTGAAGTAATGTTATAAACACAAGATAAATCTAAATAAATTTTATTATTTATTAATGTAAAACTAATCATTCGTCTTCCACGTTATTATTTTTTAGAAACATTTTTTTAGGTTTAGAATAAAATATTTAATTTTATATGCCATTCATTTATTACGCAATACGATTTTTCTCAGTTTTTGGCCCCTATAAGAATGAGAATCCGCCAAACCCTACCACCAACGCTGTTTAATATTAATATTGCTTAAAAACTAATGAATAAATATATGTTTGATGAAAAATATGTTTGATTTATTATATTTTTTGATTTAAATATGTTTGAAAATATATGTTTGATTTTTTTTTTATTTTTGTAGTTAAAATTATCTAAATGTAAAGTTGGGTTTTTGTGATCTTACGTAAGAGTTATCGTACACGCCTAATAAAAAGTTAGTTGCCTAGTTCTGTTATTTTTATCAAAATGGATCATCCTCAAGTTCTCAAAAGTGTCTTTTAAATTTCTTTATTGCATACAAAAATCAATTAGCACCTGATTTCAGTGTATATCGAATAAGTATATTGTTATAATTGCTTTATACTAACTTAGTTATGCCACTCGCGTGGGTCTTATTCCTTAGACCTTCCGGGCGTGCTAGATAGGGACGGCTGGATGTTGCGAAGCAGGACATGAGAGCCAATGGAGTAACCACTCAGGATGTTGAAGATCGTGCAAAGTGGAAGAGATTGAGCAGAAAATCAGATCTGGCTAGCCGGGATAAATGCCAAGATGAAGAATTCGCGTGCTTCTTATTCGGAATTAAAATTACTCATAGTCTTGGATAATTCAGATAGCAGTCGTAAGTCAGAAGACGCAGAAAAAGAATGAGTCACATTTAAAAGACATTACTTCGATAAATAAATGTACAGTTTATGTGTGTGAGTTGCCATACATTTTCTCATTCATATAAAAGTTTTTAGTACAGCCTTGTTACATTTTTGTTTTGAATTATCAAAATAAAGTATCTTATAATCAATCCCTATAAGGACTTGTTTGTAGACACTTTAGAACGAAACTGCAACAAAATTTGGACATGGTCGAAGGCCCTCTTAATTAAAAAGAACCGACAACCGATGGGGAAGAAAGATTCTCGAGTGGCGACCACGAACCTAAAGGCGTAGCGTTGGACGGCCTCCTACGAGATGGACCGACGACGTGGTCAGAATTACGGGGAAGCACTGGATGCAAGAGGCACACACGGCCTCCCCCATAGAAATGGGGGAGGCCTGTTTTCCAACAGTGGAAGTCTTCCGGCTGACGACGACGACACTAGTTTTTCTATAATATTTATCTCAGATTTTTAAAGTCAAATTTAGCAACGCGGTGGTCGAAGTATTAGAAATTTGGCTGCATTGAATCAAAGCTCGGATCTCAGATTTTATATATTTTTTTAAGTTATCTAAGTGTATTACGTATATTGATGGTTAATAGATATTTATTTACCTATATTAGCATCACGCTGTACCCGCACATGGCAGGGTAGGCAGAGGGATCCTGAGAATCTATTGTTAAGATACTCCGCTCTCTTATGGTCCGTTCCAGATTTTCCGCCGAATTGAGGCATTGCCTGCTGAGTGGCAGAACTAAACGCCGCGCATTGGCCTGTTACCAGAGCGAGGAAATGAAAATATTAAATATTATCTAATATTTTCATTTCCTGAAGTGGGAATCGAGCCCACGACCTGTCACGTTTACAGTCGCACGCTTGTGCCTCTGCGCCTGACAGATTTTTTTTTAAATAATTACCTACATTACACATTAATTAATACATTTTTGTATTATATTAATCCATACTTATATTATAAATGCGAAAGTAACTCTATCTGTCTGTCTGTTACGCTTTCACGCCTAAACCACAGAACCGATTTTAATGAAATTCGGTATGTAGGTAGAACTGAACTTGGGAAAGGACATGGGATATTTTTTATAGCAAAAATTTTTTTATATTTATTTTTTTATTTTTTATATTTTTTTTTTTTTTGACAAATAGTCTAGACCTTGGAAAAGACTATAGGCTACTCCTTACACGTCGCGCGACATAACCGAATTCGACGCAGGCGAAGCCGCGAGCGGAAAACTAGTACGTAATAAATTAAAGTAAATTACATAATCATGTTTTATTTACATACCCTTTTATATTTTTTATAAGTGGTTAAAATATGAAATTTCATCTTTCTAGAATGATCGCCATCCGTCCCGACTTAGTTTCAATGTTTATTAAAAAAGTATTAATACTAAAATAAAATAGAATGATATTAATGTTTATTTAGAAATATAAAATAGTGGCACTGAGTTATTGTAACTTCTCTAGAGTGTAGTTTTATAGCATCCGGATTTCTATGTTCCTAGACATAAAGCAACAAAAACTGTTTTTGCTCTTTTTTTAGCAGTTGTATATATATTAACCCTGTACAATTTTTTCCACCCTATCAGCAGTGTCATTCATCTTCAAACGATTTATTCTTCCTTTAGGTGCCAAAAAAGCTGTAATCCAGCAATTACTATATTGTATCATCATACATTCAAAGCTTATTTCGTTATTAAGTGATATTGTGACTGGCCACCTAATGAAGAAGTTTTGCGAGGTATCCGGATCTTAAAAATCTAATTTAGAGGCATAAATTTAGTTACAAATAACACATGGGGTAACTAAATAATCCTATCGCATACCTCTGTACTCAATGAAGGAGGGCACAGTAGATTAGGAATCAAAATAATGAAATGGAATTGGTAAATTTCCAATAGGTAATGACATATTTTGAAAAATGTTTAAAAAAGTTTGGCACATACCCTATAAAAATTAAATATATTAACATTAAAATAAGGCATTTTAATTGAACGAAACAAAAAGCATACATTATAGTTGACTATACATTGATAAACAATAAAACCATAAAGAATACTGCTCTTTTAATTATAAAAATATATTAAAATGTGAATAAACTGTAATACAACGCTCGAATGTTGCCCTTGACATTTTACAAAGCAATAATTTTGCTTTTGTTGATATGGTAAAGTATTTAAAACAACCTGTTTATTTTTATAACAATTCATATATCTTTGCTATACAACATTTAATGCTCCTTTACATATTATCCCTGAAGGAGTAGGCAAAGAGGACGGAACGCCGAAGACTACCATCGTATGGTTCGCTTCTTCTACTGTCATTTACTTACTTTTTCATATATGCGTACTGGAAAGTGTTTTTTGTCGTTTTTCTCCAATGTCATCGAGAACATGTTCTCAAAGGTAAATCGAGGTCTCCAACTTTCACTTAAACTCCTCCTTCCCCATCATCCTTGCAATATGTTTTATACCGATATCTCATCTTTGGACCGCTCAACTTGCTTAAACCATCTAAGAACACCTACCACTCGTTACCCATCAAATGGGCATCAGCTTAAGCCTCTTAAGATCGATTAAGCCAACTCCGTATATCTTTCGAATTGCATATCCTTATGTATCAGTATGCATTCATTATACTTTCATATTTCTTTTCTTGTTTCGTTGCTGTATGACAGCGTGGGTGCAACACTGCATCATACGAAGAGATATGCTGGTGTTTAATCATCCCATCGATACACCTTTTTAAATTCATGTAACACGTATCATCATATATATAGGTTATTATATCACATACAATTAGTATAATAATATAGGTTATTAAAAAAGTAAACTCAAAATGCCAAAAATATGGTAAACATAGTACCAAGTGCAGTTCAACTATTTCAAAAGTTATTAATCATTTAATATTACATTGCCAACAACAATTGCCATTATATGTAAGTGTTATTTTTTAAAATGTTAATTAGTCCAGTAGTGTAACAGGTACAAAAGACGTTGATGATTAAACATGTTATATTCTTATTCATTTTTGCGTTAATCGCCATCTATCGGCTACAAATACAACAACTCCTTAAACGCCCTCTAGATATCAAGGCTTGCAACAGTCTATATTCATGGATACGAGAAAGTTACACCATCTTTAAAATCTTTCGAATCGAATAAGAACGTTACCATTGTACTGGTTATGTTAGTTTAAACACATATCAAATTTAAAATAAAATGACTGATTACAAAATATGGCTGCACAAATATGTATAATTATTATTGAATAAGACGAGTATAATATGAGTACATGAATATGTTCACAAAAACGCTTCTTGTTTTTTCTTTATTCTCTGCAATTGACTTTCAAAAAATCTAACTTTTTGGTATTTGCAATTTCGCTATATTTGCAAACAGAACAAATATGTACTTATATATATATTACAGCTGAAAGTCTTTACTAAAGTACCGGAAATGTATATGTGTTACGAATTATGATAGATTTTAATTGTGTTAATATCCACCGGTAATAAAAATAAAGCTCTCATTAAACGAGAAACTCCTAATAAAACTAAAAAGAGTAACCTAAAGACAACATGGATGATGTTAAATCGAATATAAGAAATTACACCTACATACGTGTGACATAACCATACAGTTATAAGTATATTTAGTGCGTAGGATAGCAAACGAAAATAAATTAAATGTAAGTATGTAACTTCTTAAGGAATATGCTTAAAGCCAGCCTAAGTCAGTCAAAGCGATGAGTAATGAAATATAATAACAGTGTTGAAAGCAAAGCATGCAAGGTAGTATTCCTGGTGTCAAAATACTTCGTTTCCCGCTCGAATTCGACACATTACTTGTTAATTGATCTCAACGCCGCACTTTGCCCTACTAGAGCTGAGCTGGGCAACAAAAATAACTTAATAAAATCTTTGATTTTCGCAATTTTTATACATATTAAATGAAACTATTTTAACCGGATTAATCGCGTGTATTTTGGTATTCGGAAATACATTTTTGGAAGCCCGACGTTTCGAACACTTCACACAGGTCAGGTCTACCTGTGACCACGGACTATTGTAAAGTAAGTTATCTCCAGTAAGACTTCAACCGACAACCATAGCGTCTACAATAATACATATGATATGCTACTGCGTCACGATTACCTCAGCGACTTATAAATTAGAAATAAAGACAAATAATGTGTGAACACCAAAACATATCTTTATACAATAGGTATAACTTTTATTACTTCAAGATTTCGATAAAATATCTATTTATAAAGCGTAACATGTACAGCGGAATTAATATACAAATATATTTGTATATTAATTCCGCTGTACTCGCGATTTCAATCACAAAAGATATATGCCAAAGAGTAAAAATATATTTTATTTTAGTTTTATACCTATGAGCCAAAAGAAGTATTTTATATTTATTGTTTTATTAGAATAATGTGAATTGAACGTATGTGTTATTAGTTCGTTTAAATTAAGCAACGTTAAGCTAAATAAAATAAATGCACTGTCAAACAGCGCCCTCTACTTCAGTTTTGATTTAAAATCATGTATTATTACACCTACAAGATCAAAAAGCTACATATTATTATCTTTATTACAATATTAATTATATTTACTGTATTTTAACCAAAAAGGAGCACCTAAAGGACCACCTGATGGTAAGTGGTTACCTTCGCCCATGAACATCTACAACACCAGAGATGTTGTAGATGCGTTACTAACCTAGAGGATACAGATAGAAGGGGAGGACAATGTAGAGGTCCGTTATCGGAACCACCACATTTTGGGGAGAGGATGGGTGGGAAAGGGGACAACCTGTCTTACATGCCATCGAACCGGAACACATCATAAGATATTTGGCGGTTCGTCTTTGACATCATAGTGGTCGCGAGCCAGACGGAGGACTACTGGGATACCCGCCTCTTACGGGACGCTACCTAGCGGCGGAGGGGAATTGTAGTCTAACCCCGTCCCCTCACAATGTAAAACCACAACGTAGATTAGTATTTACATGGTAATTTAAATTTATAGATTTTTTTTAATTTATAGAATATTGCCATGTTCTATAAATCAAAAATGATAAAACGCGTTCTCACCCAACTCTCCAACCATGTGATTGACCTTTTTATGATAAGTATATGTATAATATCACTGTATAAATATCGGCGTAATATGCAATAGAATTTCTGACATTTTATTGAAACTTCACGCGTAATGAGTGTGAGGTACACTTGATAATTTGTAACGATGTAGTAAAATTATCTTAATATATTTGTATCAAAACACCTATTAGCCAGTTAAAGCACACTTTATATTTTACTTCTAATCTTAATACTATACGAGGTGTGTTCAAAAAGTAAGGTGACTTTTCAAATTTGGCGGGCAACGTACTTTCGATTATCGATTTTTTTATTTTGTTATGTTGGTACACTCTTCCCGAACATCTGTACCAAGTTTCAAGTGTATAGCATTTTTTGTTTGGTTGGGAGAGGCGTAAAGGTTATAAGTGTTTTGCGTGCTCGGCGATTTCTTGCTATCGAAAAATATGGATTTGCATCAAATTTTGTGTAAAAAATAAAATAAAGTGCTCCGAAACACTTAAAATGTTGACAGTGGCATACGGTGAAACTGTTCTGAGTAAAAAAAATGTTTACAAGTGGTACAAACTCTTCCAAGATGGCCGGGAAGATGCCAATGACGAGCCTCGCTCTGGACGCCCAAGCACGTCAACAACTGATGAAAACGTTCAAGCAGTGAAGAAAATTGTTCTGGAAAATCGTCGAATCACTATCAGAGAAGTTGCTGAGGATGTTGGTATATCGCTTGGCTCGTGCCATGAAATTTTTTCTAACGTTTTGGGCATGAGACGTGTGTCAGCGAAGTTTGTTCCGAAATTGCTCATCATTCATCTTTGCTGGTGAGAGATTTTTTGGCCAAAAACAACACCACAATCATGCCTCAGCCACCATATTCACCGGATTTGGCCCCATGTGACTTTTTCTTGTTCCCAAAACTAAAGAGACCTATGAAAGGACGGAGATTTGCAACGATTGAAGAGATAAAGACTGCATCGCTGGAAGAGCTCAAGGCTATACCGAAAAGTGCTTATGAGAAGTGCTTTGACGATTGGAAAAACCGTTGGCATAAGTGTATTGTATCTGAGGGGGATTACTTTGAAGGGGACAACATAAATATTGATAAATAAATATTTTTTCTTAAAAATACAAAGTCACCTTACTTTTTGAACACACCTCGTATAAAACTAGTTAAAGAAGATAATTAAAATAAATGTGATTTTTTTTCGGACTTGTTGGGTAATGTGACTGTTGACCCTGTTGGTCTTTACAGCGACAACGGGAGGGTTAGGGTAGAGGGTACTTAGTCAAATGTGATATCTGGTACATGTATATAACTGGTCTGGTGGTGGGTCTGCGCGTTAATCTTTGCACAGGCGCAGGCTCGCTACCTGGACGGCGGCGCAGCGGCGCGGCGGCGACGGCGCCTGCGTCCCTTTCGCTCAAGGCTACTCGCGCGTACGCAATTATAACCCTTAACGCGAGCGCACGTCGACCGCCGCTAACGGAATTTCCTTTGCACGTTGCTCGACTTTTTTCAATCGTGGACAATCGAGTCTTGAGCCAAACGAAAGAAATAGCAGTTTGGTTCGCATTACAATTAAATCCATCTTTTAATTTGGAGTATTGTACATATACTGTAATTTTTATTACAGTTATGATTTCACAAAAAGGACGAAACAAGATAAGATAACAAACAAAACATGTTGAAACGTAAACAAATCAATTGTCACTGTCAAATCATCGTGGGTAGCGCCGGCGGCAAGGGAATACGGACATGCAACTTCAAATACAGTTTATTGACTTACCTGTAATAAAATAAAAGAGGTTGCAGCGTTGTTTAAGAAGACTTGTTTGAATTTCGGCTATGTGCCCACTAGGGAGGAATATGTATGCGTTGAATACTGGGTGTAATATAACGGGCCGGCGTCGGCGCAGGTGACAGCGCGACGCCAGCGCCGCGGCGCGCGACGGCGACCCTGCGTAACTGGACCCCTCTCCCTCCCTTACCCTCACACTGCGGTCCGCACGCCTCACGCCGCACCAGCGCACGGCGCACCCTTGCTGAGGAATACATCCAGCGGACGGCCATGCGCCTCGTCTTTGTTGAACGTTTCATATTATTGGAAAAAAATGAAAATTGATCAAACACATAAATATGAAAATGGAAGTTAAGGTCAATATTAAGAAATATGTACGTATGTATGTCAAAAAGAAACATTTGACATGCAAGTAGGTGCCAAGTTCTTTAGAAAATATTGAAATTTTTGTCCCTTTAGAGGATGACTTCCTAATTTTTTTTTTGTATACACTACACTATTCGCTGAATTGTAATGATTAACTTTTTAGGTCATCAAGCTCAAGGTCATAATGTTTGATCTCTTTTTTATCAATACCAATAACCGTATACATGTTAATATATGTTTTTATCTATGAAATATAGAAAATATATAAAATATAATCTAATAGATAAACAAATTTCTTGTTTTGTATACACTTTTTTCTGTATTATTATAGTACCTATAGAGCTATAATAAAACCGAAAAATGTATACACATTTAATATATTTAAAATAATAATTTATGGCGACGGAAAAACTGTAATAGGATATGAATAAGTAATTTTAAAAATGTTTATCTGTTTCTATACGCACATATTTGAAACCAGTGGATGCATTTCAATAAAACTTTTTTTTGTTGTATAGCTGTTAAGCCATAGCTAAATACACGACAAATGAAAATCTGGAACATCTAATGAAGAGATATATAGATAGATAATAGATCATCTAAACTAAAAGAATATATATAAAATATATTAGTAAGTTCCAATGCTACTGGAGGAAGGTCACGTAAAAAGTATGAGGATTCCAAGAAGATGAATTTTAATGACTGTGGATGGGGCGAAAAAAGTTTACAGAGACCGTAGCGTTTGACGTTCCTTACTCTCTGACTACCACGCACAATTTAATATAGTGCGCAGGTTTCTATGGTGGGTACCTGTAGTAAAGGCGGAATAATTTTGAATCAAAGTTGTGGAATGGAAGTAGTATGGCAAGGAACATAAAGTAGACCCAAAGTTTACTTTATGTTCCTTGCCATACTATTTCCATTGTTCAAATAAAAGAAAGATTCAAAATTACTTTAAATCGATCGTGTAAAATTATACTAGAGTGCTGCGTCGCAAGTGGAACATGACTGAACCTACGGCTATCAGCGTGTTTAGATTGCGTCTTTTTAGTTGATATAAAATTGATATTAATATTACCTACTAAATTATAAAAAAACATCAAAATATTACAAGTAATATGCATAGCATATCTTTCTATTACATAAAGTCTTGCACGCGGTGATTAGCAGCACTAGCGTACGTTAGCTGTTAAAGTAATTATTTAATTTTTTTTTGTTGGATGGAAGCAGAGGTTGGCGGGTGAAGCGAATAGACGGCAGAGTCGCCTAGTATCTTTGTAGTTTGTACTTATAAGTATATCTTGCCTTGGTTTCACAAAATTACTATTACGTTATTAGGAACATTAGAGCATAAAAACTTAACGTTTTCTCGAATTATTAGGTATGTACTAAAAAAAAGATACACAATGGACAATTATAAATGTATTTAACCACATAGTAAAACTATCAATTACATGAAAACTAAAACGCATACTAAATATTTGTAATCACCACATATTTATCAAAGAGCTAGCCCGTGCTCATCGTATGTGACGAAGATTTTCTCGATGGCAGTCATGTAGGCCGCTGTCCTTAAGTCTAAGCCCAAGTTATGTTTAATTGCAGTCTTTTTCACGTTCTGAAATATATTTATTATTATTAAACAATAAGAAATAATTAGTAGAATTATAGATACTAGTGTCCCCATTGACGCGTAAACAACGCGTTGCCTAGCAATGTATATGTCACTTTATATAAACATGAATATCAAACCATGGTAGTGTGTGTAACATTTATTTTATTAATTTTATATGTTTTTATGCATTATTGCAAAAAGATTTATCATTGTGCACTCCTTCGCTATATAAACTATAAGTGTACCAAGTTTCACGCTCATTCGTCCGCGTAGTTTTCGTAAAAAGGGGTACAAAGTTTTTGCTTCACGTATTAATATATAGATATCTACCTCGTATAATTTTTTAAGTGTACGTATATATAAATATAAATAAGTACCCATATTTATATGAATACATTTCATTTGCAAATGAAGCATTTTAAATATTCACTTTTATACTACAGTTTATACACTTATTTTGATTAACATAGTAAATTCTGGTAATATGTGATTAGTTTACTGTATATCCTGCATTTTTGAATAATAATATCTCATAATACTCATTACTGCTGATTTTATTGATAATAATATAAGACTACTGTAATAATACTGTACGACACTATCATCGTATTTCCTGTGCGTCTCTAATTGAGTCGAAGCCGATACAATACCTTACATGACAATCATACCTATACATAGTTACCTACTTGACAACTAAATTATATGAGGAACAATGATTTAAAAAAAACATAAGAAATGTAAAATAGGAATTACATATAGGTAAGACTAGTTTTAAGGCCAAAGATTGGATTCTGAACTGCATTTTTTGTTAAAATTTAAAGGTTAGATTACCTAACAATCAGCTGACTAATAAAATAGAATAAGTATTATAAAAGAACAAAGAATTGCATATCTTGTATAAAGCATTACAAAGCATCTAATTCACAGAAAAATCGTTATGATGTAATCCTTATATACTTCAAAAAGTAGAGCAGGACTAAAAGATCCGCAGGCAAAAATATAAAAAAATGATATTTCTGAAATAATGATTTGTCAGAAAGTTTAGAATACTGTAGAACTCGCAATGAGCTATTAGTACACAATAGTTAAGAAACATATTAACCATCTAACTTATGCTAATCTATTAAGGAATGAATAAAATATGAACAACCAGATTAATGGCTCTTTTAAAAGAAATGTCGCTTATGTACCTTTTATTGGCGATGGTATTTATTGCGTTACGAATAACTTCGCTTTGTATTTATCTATGTTCACCTAATTTTTTACAACAGAGGTCAAAACTTCTTAACTTATTAGTAACCCACTTGCAACCGTTCAAATAATTACTAAGTTCTATTCGTGCTAATTCTTGAAACCTTATCCCTGGTTCCTTTTGCTTTTAAAATGAGACACGAAGTAGCACATGGATGTATCCTGGTACGGTGGGATAATTGCAGACGCTTAAGGAAAATAATCTATATAACTTATACTATTAGAAGTAGTCAGTTTTAGTTTATTACTTACAAAACTTTAGTTCCATGTACAAAACACACGTACATTTACGAGAATAAGCAATGACAAAAACAAAGCCTTGAGTGTCTGTAGTTACCCATAGCACTTGGGTAATCCGATGACATTACAGGCAACCTAAATAATCTCATTTTGTTTAGCATGTATTTACCATAGGTCGACATGTCCCCCTGACTTCCCCTACTATTTATAATCTTCGGCAACTTTTTACAATCTTGCAACATTTGACCACAGTTGAAATATAGAAAGAATATTGTTAACATAACAACAAACATTTATTTAAGTCGTAAATTAGCTCAAAGAACATTTATATGTTTACCATTCTAAAATATATATGACTGTCAAAATTAAAAAATTATACACTAGTACATACTAGTTTATTTTACCAAAATTATCAACAGTCAAAGTGTGTAAACTTCGGCTAGACTGACGATAACACTGTTTTAGCGCTTTATTTATTGATTAAAACTATGTCTGTTTTCTATGAATATAATAATTATTAAAATTTGATATATTTTTTAAGTCCTATTTAGCTGTAAGAGGCATTACACTAACCATTGATGAGTTCTGTGTATTTTAATTTTAGTTATATTTATATCGAAATTCGAAGCAAAGTGATATTTGGTGTAATTAGACACCCTACCTTATTTTAGCCCTATAGTATATTAGTATCTATGTTTTTTAGCTTCACGCTGTATCCAGCACATAGCAGGGTAGGCAGAGGAAACCAGAGAACCTAGTGTTAAGACACTTTGTTCTCTTTTAACATTTCCGTTCCCCACTTTCTTTAGTATCTATTTTGTGTGTGAAATAATTTTCAGCCGTAACAGAGTAATAAATTTCGATATGACTATATTTAGCTTACTTTGCAAGAATTTTCCATTGTAAATTCTAACCCTGATTGGACTATGAGCTCTTCAGAGGCACCCGACATAAGCGACTGAAACTGCGAAGTTGGTTCGATCTTGGCGGACACATTAGCCTTCTTTAAAGACTGCTCCACTGACTCTTATAACATGAAAAATTATAAAGAATGTGTGAAAATAAACCTATTTATAAAAAATAAAAAAATCATTACATTTGTATTCTCTTTTTAAAGAAAACTGATAACCATAAAACTTTTAAGGGTTCATATATATATATACGTATTCGATTCACACTCAAGGAATTGATAATATTAAATTATATTTAGTATTTTCATTTCCATGCTCTGGTAACATGGCAAAGTGCGGCGTTGAGTTCCGCTATTCACCATGCTTCAATTCGGCGGAAAGTGAGGAACAGAAATGTTAAGTGAACTGCATCACTAGGTTCGGCGATACAGCGTGAAGCTAAAAAAAATAAGTAAGTGTTTGAAATGTGTTTGTGAAGATAATTGTTGTATCATGACCGAACCGTCTCTGCTTTGGTATATTGGTGCATAATGATCGTGTTCAGTTGTCAGCTTACGGAAAAACCACCTACTCACTAAGACATACATATCAATTAACGTATGTATATATCAGAGAATAAAGGTTCTTTTCAGAACCTTTATTCTCTGCACTTCCGTACAGGTATAGAAATAAATAGAATAACAAATATTAAAGATGCATCGTAGCAACATACATCATTACCTAGTAATGCATTGTTAGAGTCTCTCCAGAACTTTATATTTAGCTTCCCGAAGCTAACATGATTGAGATTCTTCAGAAACTCAAAGTAAGAAACGGTAACACCGCCGGCATTAGCCAGTAGATCGGGCAGGACAAGGATCTTTTTCTCTCTCACTATAATATCAGCTGCTGGAGTAGTAGGTCCATTGGCGCCTTCCGCTATTATCTGTGTAGTTGAAGTTGTTATTTTTATTTATCCTATATATTTATTATTTTCACATTCACGGTGGATCTGGTATAATTCCATAGATTAACCTCACACACACATTATTTAATTCATTTTTACACGTCGCCTCTTATACGACATCGATAAGATATACCTAATACTTACTATTAAATATCTCGTGATATATTACTAGACCCTTTACTTACAAATTACATATCTGAAAATGTCATTTATAGGTGGTCGCAACTCAACTCCGCACTTTGTCTAACTGATCCATGGAAACGTAAAATAAAATATCGAACATACGAGTACAACCAACGCATATAGCGTTAGAAACATTGTCAATATTGTTATATATTATCATATGCCTACATAATACTTTGATCTTTGTCTGCAGACCTTACATTTGAGTTCTTTGACGTTGTCTTGCGTCAAAGTCTTTTCCATAGCAGCTAAAATCAGTATATCATGTTTTTCATACAAGAGCTCCGGGCCAACTTCCGTAGCTCCTGAAAATCCTTTTGCACTACCCTTGTTTTTTGTTTTGTATTGCTGAAGATCCTAAAAAATATAAATAACGTACGCACAAATACGATTTTATCTATATATAGGTTTATTTAACGAATTATCTATAGAATAATAAGTCTCTACAATAATTAATAGATATCATAATAAATAAAAAGAAATAGACTTCGGTATTAAGGGATGATTTTATCATACACTTTGTAATAATAAATATTACGCATGGTATTATAATTAAAGTTAAACACATAAGAATACCTTTGTACTAATTCCCTCTGGGTTTTTAAGATTACAATCGCTCTCGAGCACTCCAATAATCTTTACTCCTTGTTCCTGAAGATATATAGCTGCATAGCTGCCCACATTACCAAATCCTTGAATAATGGCTGTTTTGTTCTAAATGACATAGTGTTTTTTACACAACCTTGTATCTAAGAAATTACTTTCTTTGCCCTAAGGAGTAAAAAGTAGTAACCTGGCACCTTAAATCCTGGTTCGAGATCTATAAGTTTCATCCAGTGTTCATCATGTATAAACGTCGATATCGTGAGGAACACGCCGCGGCCCGTCGCCTCCACTCGACCATGGATACCTCCGCCATTAATTGGTTTTCCCGTAACACAAGCTGCTGCGTTTATGTCATGGTATCCTAAACCAGTTATATGCATAAATTATTCACTTACTTATATAGGCACATATTGTACTTATAATAATTCAATATTTTTTTTACAGAACATAAAACTGTTTATTTAAGCCAGTGTAATTATGAATAAGAAAGATATATATTAGTTACGCTTCCTATTATGACGTATAAATTTTTCTTACTCTATCACAAATTGTAATTAATTAACAGAGAACAAAAGTCACATATACCACCCTTTGTTTTTTTTATTTAATGTGAGGAAATCTGTTACGAATACCCGCCCGATTGGGGACTCGGACGGATTATGTGGGATTCCGTATAGACACGTATAGCAACTCCCGGAGTCAAGGGTGGTTGGCGGGTACCCTCAACGACCAAATAAGAGTGGCGCGAGAGCTACCTAAGAGGACTTACTCGGACCAAGAGACTAGATAATCGGCCTCCCCAAAATGGCCGAATTAAGACAGGACAGGAGGTGACGGTAGTTTGCCTTCATTGATACCACTTTAAACTTATTGTGTATGTATCGTTTATTGTGTAATACTTTATAAATCATTAACTGTTAGGTACATTTTACTCGATATTTTTTATTCGATCTTTTTCAATTATTTTATAAAGAATATAATGAAAAAATGGATAAGCATACAAAAAATATATACTTATATACCTGTATGTATTTGTAGTAAATTTAAAAAATGAAGCATAATTCATTACACAGACGATTCTCAACATTAACCCGTTGACGCGTAACGCATTTCCCTAATAATGTTTATATCAATATATATATAATATTGACATTCTGCACTCCTTCTCCATATAAACTTTAAGTACCTATAACAAATTTTATACTCCTCTGTCCCCATAGTTTTCGTTATAATGATTATTAATTCTTATAAAGACATAAACTATCAAAATTGTATCTACAAAAACATAATAAAAACATTCCTTTCATACCTAAGGTTTTTATGTAAGTATCCACAATCCAAGACATTTCTCTACTCGAAGTATTAATATCTGGAGCCGGGACGTCTATACCCGCTCCTGAAAGGGATTTTTAATGCATCTTTATACAGCTAAACTTAAAAATATTTGTTATGGGTTAACTGACTTTAAGTATATGACAAAACAAAACTTTTCTAACAAGCGGTCCGTCTCGGCTTCGCACGGGTGGAAATTTATTTTTAAACATCTTGATATAGAGGTAAATAAAGATTTACTCATGTAATTTAATTTATTATTTTTCTTTTCCTTTGATTAACTTTAATATATAATTACTCAAGAGAAAATCACTCTTGGTTTAATGCCAACCATTGACAAATTTGTCCCAGGGATTTATTTATTATAAGGGCAGATTACGTCTATACAGGTAACTGTAACCTTTTAAAAGATATAGGCAAATCCGCCGCTATCGTAGAAATACGCAGAATGTGAGCGAGTTTTTATATTAGTATGTTATGTAACTTAAATTTTTTAAATTCGTAATATCTTTTGATTCCCAGTTTTTTTTTTCTAGTAATAAATATAACCTATTTTACTTGGCGACAATTAAGCAGTGTAATAGTGAAAGAGTTTATGAAATCAAACCATACTGTTCGAGCTTAGTCATTGTAATGACTCCCAAAAATACAAATATTTCCTCTTTATAATATTAGTACAGATTTTTTTGTGTACAGAAATAAAATATTATATTGACCGATATAATTCTTTTTGGCCAGCTCGAGTGTGTACCGCCGCGTGATCCTCTGTAACTCAGCAACCGTGTACTTCCGTGGGTTGATTGCTACTCCTTTGCCCGTAAAAAGATAGTGTTTTAGTATTAGCCAATAATAATAATAATATTTAAAGATAGATTTTCTAAAATAAATTATTACGAGATTTCTATCATATAGTAGGTAAATAATAAATATAGAATGGCAGATCTTTAAAAATATAACGATGTATCAATTATACTTGTGATTCTAGTTTGTCGAAGTATTGAGATCCAGCAAATTTATTAAATCTAATTACTGCGCAATAGTGTATAACAATTTACAAATTGATATAAGTTAGGTACATCGAGGAGAAAAGGTATACAAAAGAAGAAGAACTAAAAGAATCTTAAAATATTTAAATATCTTTTTGTTGCAAATTAATATTTTATTAAATAAAGACACCCGACTTCTAATAAAATGCACTAAAAAGTATTATTACGAATAACTCAAAAACTACTGTGGCGACAATTAAATGAAACTACTTCGGAAGCACAAGGTATCATATAGAACAAGAATAAAAAAGTTATAAGTAACACATATAATAAAATAGTCAATAAGAAAATAGACCTATAGTCTCTACTCATCTTTTAAAATAAATTGTTTTGGGCCATTTCAATTCACACAACATTTAAAAAAAAGTTTCTTTATTGATTTTCGCATTTCCTTTAATTTTTTAATGTTTAAATATAAAAATAACTGTAAGTCAAAAGTTAATATATGTGAATTTATTGTTTTGTTAGTGGAAATGAAGCCTTACCTCCTTTAGCACCTCCAAAAGGTACGTTGCAACAAGCACATTTATACGTCATCAATGCTGCTAAGGCTTTCACTTCCTCTAAGTTCACTTTGTCGGAAAATCGTATTCCTAAAAATATTTTTATATTCATTTAAAGCACATAGTAATAGATATATTCACTATTTAGATACCTAAGTGTTTCAAATAATTATTTTCCTTTCAATTTTCTGTATAGTTTTTTCAAGTAGGTGTGGTAATATAAAAATAAATAATTTAAAAATAAATATTTTAAATTAGAAATGGTACAGTTGACTACATTATTATAAAATTAGGCTACCCCCTTTACACGGCAAACGATGGACGCTGTGTTGAGACCGGTATCCTTGAATAATCTCATAATCACCATTTTTACGCTGCAGAGGAAATTCAAATTGCAGTGAACTATTACAGGAACCCATCACCTTGAAAGTACAATTAATATGTCTGAACATTAGCAAACAAATGTTACGATCGATAATTAAAATTACCTTATAATTTGTAACGTAGCAAGGAAATGGTTTACAAGATGACGCTCTTATTTTCTTAAGGATATCATTTGGAGAACGCTCGAATTTTCACCGATATTCAACTTAATGTACGAGGTGTGTTCAAAAAGTAAGGTGACTTTGTATTTTTAAGAAAAAATATTTATTTATTTATCAATATTTATGTTGTCCCCTTCAAAGTAATCCCCCTCAGATACAATACACTTATGCCAACGGTTTTTCCAATCGTCAAAGCACTTCTCATAAGCACTTTTCGGTATAGCCTTGAGCTCTTCCAGCGATGCAGTCTTTATCTCTTCAATCGTTGCAAATCTCCGTCCTTTCATAGGTCTCTTTAGTTTTGGGAACAAGAAAAAGTCACATGGGGCCAGTCGTCACCAGTTATGACCCTTTTGAGTAAATCTGGGTCGTCGTTGACGTCATTCAACAGTTCTTGAGCGATGCTCATGCGACGGTTCTTTTGGTCAAAATTTAGCAATTTCGGAACAAACTTCGCTGACACACGTCTCATGCCCAAAACGTTAGAAAAAATTTCATGGCACGAGCCAAGCGATATACCAACATCCTCAGCAACTTCTCTGATAGTGATTCGACGATTTTCCAGAACAATTTTCTTCACTGCTTGAACGTTTTCATCAGTTGTTGACGTGCTTGGGCGTCCAGAGCGAGGCTCGTCATTGGCATCTTCCCGGCCATCTTGGAAGAGTTTGTACCACTTGTAAACATTTTTTTTACTCAGAACAGTTTCACCGTATGCCACTGTCAACATTTTAAGTGTTTCGGAGCACTTTATTGTATTATTTCATAACTTTTATCCTTTCTGGATTTCATAGATTGTCTTCTTTTCTTTAAGAACTGATAACTTTTTTCTATATTTTTTACGTTCCTCATAGTCACCCGCTGTGATTGGCCTAGAGTCAGAGCAAGAAAAAGTAAATTACCGGCTACTTTGATCTAGTACTGAGAATTAAAATGTCAGTAGATGAGCCAAATTTCCTTTGTCTTGTATACATTCATAGCCTCTGTTTAATGCTACTGCAATTTCTGGAGAATAAAGAATAAATAAGATTCCAGGAGAGCCAGGAGACGTCCACTACTGAACATAGGCCTCCCCCATAGAACGCCATGTACCACGATTGGATGCCTCCTGCATCCAGCGCTTCCCCGCAATTCTGACAAGATCGTCTGTCCATCTAGTAGGGGGCCGTCCCACGCTACGCCTTCCGGTTCGTGGTCGCCACTCGAGAAACTTTCTTCCCCATCGGTTGTCAGTTCTACGAGCGATGTGGCCTGCCCATTGCCACTTCAGCTTGCATATTTTGAGAACTATGTCGGTGACTTTTGTCCTCCTACGGATTTCTTCATTATGAATTTTATCACGTAGGGAAACCCCGAGCATAGGCCTCTCGCTGAGCGACATGCAACTTTCTGATGAGGCCTACAGTAAGAGACCACGTCTCAGTGCCATATGTCAATGGCAAAACACACGAAGCCTCCCGAACGCTGCCCAACCGAGTTGGATTCTTCGCGCGACCTCTTTGCCAAACTTGGACCTACCTAATTGGACTATTTGTCCTAGGTAAACATACTCGTCTACAACTTCGAGAGTATTGTTCCCAACAGAAACCGGTAAAGGAGGGACATGGATTTTAGACATAACTTTTGTCTTCTCCATGTTCATCTCAACACCAACCTGTTGAGAAGCAATACGTTGAGCATGGTACTGAGGTCCTCGCGCGACTCCGCCAACAGGATTATATCATCGGCAAAACGAAGGTTTGTGATGTACCCGCCATTTATGTTGATGCCAAATCTTTTCCAGTCCAAGAGCTTGAAAACATCTTCCAAAGCATTAGTGAACAGTTTAGGAGATATAACATCTCCTTGTCTCGCGCCTCGTTGCAAAGGGATTTGTTTAGTACTTTGGTCCTGTAGTCGGACTGACATGGAGGCGTTGCTGTACAAGCACTTTAACACTTCAATATACCTATAGTCAATTTGGCATCGCGGCAGGGACTGTAGTACTGCCCAAGTCTCGATAAAATCCAAGGCTTGCCTGAAGTCTACAAACGCTAGGCACAGCGGCCGATTGTACTGCGTATGCGTACAGCGTATGGATGTGGTCCACAGTGCTGAAGCCTTTACGGAAACCGGCTTGTTCGGGAGGCTAGAAATAAGATTATCTAAGACAAATATGTTTCTCTGGTGTTAGGTAGGCACCTACTTAATTTTCTCTATAATAATCTATATTAATTTCAAAGAAGAGAATAGGAATCTAATCATTTACCAGTACAATTTTCTGCATTCTATGTGGTTCGATGAATAGTTAAGGAAATAATAAGAGGCACCAAAATAATCTTAAAGGCACGCTGCATACATAATCGTAAATTATATATTTTTTGTATTATTTAGGTATTGCATTTTACTACAAATGAGTGAAAAATTAAATAAATTTTCAAGTTCAAAAACATATTTTTATGCATGTAATAGTTGACGTATGCCACATTTAAATGCCGTGAAATTGGTGCCACAATTTCAGCAGAGCCTAAAATCACCCCTGTAGGAAAAGAAAATTATTAATTGGAGTTTGAAATTTATTTACAAAGGAACGTCTATAAGGAAATCCTATAGACATTCCTTTGCATTCTTCATTATTTTTGGTCAGTTGAAGATTTCTTTATTTTAGGTTTCCACTTATATGGATATATGATGTGCTAGTTAAAATCGATATATCTCGTTCGTTTTCTTTTGAAACGAAACGATCTATATACTATTAGGTATACCTTATAGGTATACCTTCAACGTAATCATTTTGTCCGAACTAAATTTTTTACTCTCGGCGAAAAAGATATTTTTTTTAAATGAGAAATAATTTAAATTTGACGTCGATCGATCAGTGTGTGTATGTGTCTGTTTATGTTAAAGTAACTCTCAAACGGATGGACAGATTATAATGCGGGTTTTCCAGTCGTAAGCCAATTTCATTGTGGGAGTTCTTAGCTAATTTTGGTAAAAATCGGACGAGCAGTTTCAAAAGTACCAACTCTTGTCCAAAATGATGTAAGGTATTTATGGGATAAATTAAAATTTTATTTTTTATGACTATTGCGTAGGGGGTTTTTAAAATGTTCAAAATATTTTCTTCTATTATAAGTTTAATAGCATACCCTGTATGTTTCCTGTAAAATGCCATTAAAAGAACATTTATTTACTACTTAAACAAAAGCTATCTAAAGTTAGAAACGACCATATTTAACATTAGCGTTATACACAAGATATTGGATCTCCTTCACAAATAATTAATGCAACTTTGAAGAATCTTCTTCCCTCAAAAGGTAAGAGGCTATTCCGTAGGTACATTTTTCTCCTATCTAAAAAAGCTTAGAATACACAACATTAGTAGTTAAGCACTAATATATAAACCTTTAAAATTCCAGCCACTCTTTGCTTTCTTTTCTTTTCAGAAAAGTTATGTTTCTTGAGATACTCAAAAAGCGCAGGTTCGATCATTTTTACAGCAAAATGATAAAAGTATTCGATCATTCTGTAGAAGCTAGGGTTGGGGTCGCTAATCACTTTCTGCAGATGACACGGTATTTCATAGTGTCTTACATTAATGGTTATAATACTCACATCTTTTTTACTTAAAAGCAAACATTTTAGTGAACGTTTAAGCATTATATCGAACATAATATCGGATTCCGACGCATGTATTAATAAAAATGTCACTGATGACGGAATGCCCAAATTACTGCTAAATCTATTAGGTAGTTTTGTGACGTTTTAACTTTAGGTATTTACTATTCTGTGCGAATCATTTTAAATCAATTAATATTTATGTAGTTAATCTGTTTACTTAATATTAACAAAAAATCATCAAGCAAAAATCGTACTAGCGTATAAATTACATTTTATTTTATTCTGATAAATGCCTTGGATCGATGAGGAAAGTAACTATGTAACTGTGTTATAACCGGTACCTACATATCGTATTTTTTTGCTTTTAATATTCATTTATATTATATTTTTGATATATTACTATGGTTTTTGATCACACTCACTCTTAAAAATGTAATGTAAATTATAAAAAATACACAAAAAAGCAATGCTCCTCAATTTCTTTTATTTTTGCGAAAAACCAACATAAATACGAACTAGCCTCAAATGCAAAATATAAATTAAGTATAAATATATATTAATAGAATAGATTTTCGAATATGAAAGCATTATTATTTGGTACTAAAACACTTCATGTTTCTACGAACGAGAATTTATCATCTTTTCTGAATACTTCACTGTAGTATTCCTTCAAATGAAGAACGGCGAAACTACGGCGAAATACAATTTAAAATTCAAATACATTTGATTAATAATACATTCCTAAACAATATTTATTGTTAGCGTGGTTGCCCTTTTCTTCATTTAAAGTTGCTAAATTTTCATACAAATCAGAAATTTACGATTATAAAAAGATATTAAACTAAATTTAACAATTTGAAATATCCCTTTCAAACGTTTGACCCGATAAAGTGAAAAAAAAAGAAGAAAACAATATTTGATGAAAAAATATTTTATTACAACACAAATTAATTAGAAAATAAAAGAATAACTTAGAATAAGTAATACAATTCTCCCTAAATTATTAATTACCAGATTACATCTAACATTTACATGCCAATTAGTTAGAAAATTGGAGTACAAGTCTCTATATTCATATGTAATTAATATAGTTCTCCCTAAATCAATAATAACTAAATTACAGCTAACATTTACATAGCAATGCGCCGCCGCCGCTGGCAATGGTAACCGTACGTATACACATAAAGAACGCGTTTATCATTGAATATAACCTACTAAACACTCAAGACATCGACATAAATAATGTAACAGCTGCGCATTGCGTTTAAAAAACTTACCAACTACTATTATATTAATTACCAAACTATCCAACTGTTCCTTAAAATCCCGGCGTCAGTCGGTAACACAAGCAAATACATGTCAGTCATTATAACACTTAATTAATTCTAGTATTATTTTGTATCCTCCGATCTTAATACAGGGATTTTTTTAATGATATCGGATGGCAAACGAGCAGAACCATGGACGAAGGTAACCATTTACCACCTGATGGTAAGTGGTTACCTTCGCCCATGAACATCTACAACACCAGAGACGTTGTAGATGCGTTGCCAACCTAGAGGATACTGATGGAAGGGGAGGACAATGTAGTAGTCCGCTATCGGAACCACCTCATTTTGGGGAAAGGATGGGTTGGAAAGGGGAAAACCTGGCTTACATGCCATCGAACCGGAACACATCATACGATATTTGGCGGTTCGTCTTTGACATGATAGTGGTCGCGAGCCAGACGGAGGACGAACCTTCTACCACCAAACTATGGGTGACGTTTCATTTTATATGCAGCTTTGTGAAAAGACACCCGATATGAAGCTATGAGGATACAACAGTCACCTAAGAATTAACATACAACTGATGGGCTGAATGAACGTCCACACCAAAAAACATGGATGCTACTATATATAACTGCAGTAAACACAAAACTTAGCTGGCTGAGTGACAAAAATTCGTATAAAATTTTAGCAAACGTTCATTTAGTTATGTGTACACTCGCCGCTAAGGTGTGCCACAAATATTTAAACTTAACTATATCTCAATCAAATCTAATTCGTAAACAGGGATCGCGCCCACGCATGCACTGCAACGTCACTTCACCTTAAACACATTTTACAGCAAACCTATTGATTTTACACATAAATACATGCATCAATTAGAAACATCCACTTAGGTTCTATGTTAAAACAGATAAAAACGAATTCACTCATTATAAATAATTTCATCACATAATTTTTCATTTGCAATTACATCTATTACAATTATATAATTTTATTACGATTTGATCAAATTCTGCTCAAATAGAGTATATACTTTTCCTCACAATCTAACACATCCACTTAATCATGATCTTACAAGATACAACATGGTTTAACAACGAGTTATCATATTTCACGATATTTGATTCTAGTAGTTTCCATAATTGGATGGATTCCCGATTGTATTCCCGATATTGGAGTGTAATTAAAACTGGCATGGTACATATATATGAGCTCAATCTGTATAGTAATTTGAGCTGTGCGTTGTTATGTCAGTCAATAGAAATTATTATATAGAATTATATAGATATAAATTTCTCCTATTATTTAACATTACAACTATTATAATAATTTTTAATATATATGCCACATTTAATGATAAAACAAACATGCATATATTATACATATTATAACACACAATATAATTTCCATTAAATAAAGTAGGGAACAGAATTGTTGTAAGAGAACGGAGTGTATTAACACTAGGTTCTCAGGTTCCGTCTGCCTAAAATAAGTGTGAGGTTAAAAAAAAGAAAAGAAATATAATGTAATAATTATAAAAATAAATAATATGTCAATTTAAAAAAAATACCATATGATAAAATTGCCAGAAATAACTTAATTTCATTATTGACAAGTATAATTATTATTATTATTTAACACTAGATTTACCAGACTAGTCATTTAGACTGGTTGTGTTTTCATTTTATTTTAATTCAAAATTCCTACAACATGAAGTCAATATACAAACCACATGAAGTCAATATACCAACCACAAATACCACTGTTCCACTGTAAATGGTGTCAAATAAGATATAGTAAATATGAAAGAAAGCCACAATAAGCCTTTTTTCTAATACACCTGTCATTTAAACTGGTTTGGTACAAATAGTTATACGTTAATAGCTGGTAAATCTAGTGTTAAAAGAAAAAAGTCATATTATAATGAGATATAATGTTCTATATCTGAATAACATTTGTGTACTAATGTACAAAAACACGAAATAGCTTCAAAGTTTTAACTATTATAACAATTTAAACAATATTATATTACATTGAAATAGATCATTATAAAATCACATACTTATTACTTGCAGTTGCTATAAGTTTATATATTGTAATCTGTTATATTCAAATCGTAATGGTTGAATTGGTTTGAGCATTGTTTCCGTATGTCAATATCGCTGTCAATGTCAACATCACTATCACTTACACTAAACGCCGCGAACGTCTCTGTCGTGAGGCGAAACAGTTTATTTTTTGAACAGCTTATTCCACTGCAGAACCTGTTTAGCGGGCTGCGACGTTGACGGCTGTACTTGTGGCGCTTCCCCCTGTTGCGCCTCCTGGAAGCCTGCAAAGCATTCATCATATTATATATAGCGTAACTTGCGCCTCTCACAACCTGTTCAATCCCTGTGTTCCTTACTCAGGGCGTGAACAACATTTAAAATATTAAAATATTATAAATATGACACTATATATATACCTCTCTCGGCAAAGCAGTTAAACATCTGCTTTGGCCGGACAGACTCCCATAGGGCGCGACGCTACTCGGTCAGTTCACGGTCGGACCCCCCCGCCTTGTCGGTGATGCACGAGCGCGCCACTGAAGCGAACAACCTGCCAACAACACACGCCTTGACATCCAACGACAAACAACAAACAAACAAATAACAACATCAACAAGAAACAACAAGATTGATATTGTACACACAGAATATTATTTAACATTCAATCGCCCACCCGAGTGGCGTGACGTGACTGATTCATAGCTAGTACTACCATGCAGTGTGTGTACTACCGCATGACCGCATGACCTGACGTGTCACATGACATGGAAATGATACCTAACTTTATCAAGACGCTACTATGTCGTTGAACTGAAGTGCACTTTCCATTTTTCTCTTTAAGATTTGCCTTAATAATCACTAGTAATATGTACACTTGTATAAATATGAGTGCATCTCCAGTAAAAGTGAACTTCGGTATTCGAATATGTAGTAGTATAATGCAATGGGCGATGCGGTGGCACGTCAGGATAACGGTTCATAACGGAATATAAAAATCAAGTGCAGTCGCGTCACTGAGGCGGGCGCCCAGGCTTACGTCTTGAACGTGCAGTAATACCCCTAGGTAATTACTCGTAGGCAAGACCTGGACGGCGAAAAAGTACTATTTTTTTATTTGTTTTAATTATAAAGGTGCGTTCCCGCATATATTTAATTGACATAATATTAACAGATAAGATTTTTAAAAACAAAACAATATTTAATTTCAAGGGTATACAGCTTGTGTTACCGCCTTAAGCAGATCAGGCAAACATCTGTAACATCACAAATATTGCACTCGTGTTCAAACTCTTCTTATTATAAATATTAAATTTGCAGATGATACAATCGAATGTCTAAGAAGTTAATATGTATATTTGGAATGTTATAAACATCCGTTATAGCTTACTTTTCGATTTCGGGAGCACAATGTACGAATTCATGGGTCCAGAATTTATAAATAGGATTCTTGATGAGTTCAATAAAAGTGATGAGCAGACCCCATGGGTGAGGACGATTTACGATCAACCTTTCCAGAAGCATCCTTGTAATTTGTTCTTGTACAGCTTCAGAGTTGGCTTCAGCGAACAAGTATAGAAGGCAACAGCTAAAATAGTGCGTGTGACTGTTCGGGTATCGAAGCTGATTTGCTATCGCATTGAGGAACAGGTATCTAAAAAGTTAAATGTGTTACAAGTCTATATTATACGAACACGTACGCGTAAACGGAAAACTTTATGCTCCTTTTTACAAAATTATATGTAAATAAAATTATGTACACATAGGAGTATGAATTTTTGCACACATAAAGTTTACTGAAAGGAAGGAGTGAAAATTATTCCATTTATAATAATTCATTAAAAACACTTTAAATTAATGAAATAAATATAACACATACTACCACATGTTTAACATAATTTTTTTTATAAAATGACTTATGTAAATTTTTCTAAAGTGGCATACGCATGTTTTACACGTCAACGGGTCGACTAGTAATAAATTATAACTCACCGCCCTTCATAGTCAAAATCAACAGTGAAGTTTTGGAATATATCCATATGAGCAGAGTGTGCTATTGTGGACATGTTAGGCGTTTGTCCCTTAGATCTGATGTGAGCTATAGCCTGCGTGCCCACGTACAATACCACGGCATTGATCAGCTGACTATTGTATCTACGACCGGGCTCATTCACCACCTGTAGCATTCATTATAATACACGTTACGTTACATCTTTTAAATAAAAAAAAAATGCACCGAATTAAAAATAAACAAAAATTATTAAGCGTTAGAATAACGCTGACAGCAAAATAATCTTTAAAAATAATAATAAATAAAACATTTTTGTCACTATAAATAAGTGAAAAAAAAAAGTAAATGGTTAAAATGCAAAATAAAGAATATAATCGTCTAGTAGAACAAACACCTAAATCACATGCATTTAAGAATATCAGCAATTGATTAAAGAAAGCGTCAAATATTTAGTAGTAATGCATGTGGAGTACATACATTTACCTGAATCAGGTGTGTTTATTATTTTTTTTTTATTGATAACGGACGGCAAACGAGCAGAAGGACCACCTGATGGTAAGTGGTAACCTTCGCCCATAGACATCTACAACACCAGAGATGTTGTAGATGCGTTGCCGACCTAGAGGATACTGATGGAAGGGGGGACAATGTAGTAGTCCGCTATCGGAACCACCACATTTTGGAGAAAGGATGGGTGGGAAAAGGGACAATCTGGCTTACATGGCATCGAACCGAAACACATCATTAGATATTTGGCGGTTCGTTTATTGACATGACCTAACCTAACTACTGGGATACCCGCCTCTGACGGGATACTACACTGCGGCGGAGGGGAATTGTATTCTAACCCCGTCCCCTCACAGGGAAATATTAGGAGTATTAAATAGGGTGTTTGTGTGTTTGTCGTTTGTATTTAGTACCTGCATATTGCTACGCAGCTCCGATAGGAAGGTGACGGGCGCGCGCGCCTTTATGTACGCGTCCAAGTCCTTCTTGAACTGCGTGGCTGGTATGATGGTGGCGTAGTTAATGACCGCGCGAGGCGGCAGCGTGATCTCCGCCAGCAGGTCCACCTTCAGGTTGGGAGTGAACGGGTCGGGGAGGCGCATGTTCCTCGGAAACGCTGACAGGATCAGGTTGCGCATTTGTATGCAGTTGGGCGGTATTTCGTCACAAAAACCGTAGTGGTAATCACATAGGAACTCGGGAAAGTCGTGAAGCAATACGAGAAGGACTTTGAGGGTCCCCTTGTACAGCATCATAACGGGCGTCGCCAGCTCCGTGTTACGTAAGAATGGATCAAGAAACTTGAAAAGGTCGATAAGCAGCGTCGAATACATTCCCCAGCCCTGGCAACAGTCAATATTTAGTAACGGACAGTGTTTGCATACATGTATAAATTCAAAAAAGCGATGATCAAGCAATGGTATCACAAGCGGTATTTAACTGTAAACACATACGAGCATAAAATTAATGAAATAATACCAAGACTTCCGTGATAGACTTGAACAAAAGAAAACAAATCCATAAGATACGCAATCAAACATAAGGAACGCACATGTATTTACAGAGACATCATATCTTTTCACACTCTGGCGACTCGTTCGTTCTATCCAACTAGCAACTTCATTTTGCCAAGCATCTTATTTCTTATAAATATATGTCAAAATGGTCAAAATCAAGTTTTACAAAGACATAGCAATCTAAAACCAAGAAAGTCCAGACGTGGCTACCATTTTATTATTAAATTTACATTCATAGTCACTTGTATTTAACTTTAATAAATCTAAGAGACTTTTATGTATCATCATTAACTGACGTGGAAACGGCACGTCCTGTTTATTTTAGCTACGTTCATAGTATTATGTCCTAAGGCTTTATACTGTGGGGTAATGCAGCCGCTATCAATTCTATCTTTGTCTTGCAGAAGCGAGCTATTTGTGAAATCTATAACTCAGGCCCTAAAGATTCCTTAAGACAAAAATTTAAGGATATTAATATTTTGACAGATGCCTCTCAGAACATCTTTGAAAATGTAATGTTAGTGAAGAAAAATATTAATAGTTTTACAAGAATTGGCGATGTACACAATATAAATACAAGGAATAGGCTTAAACTGCGCCTGTAACTCGATTGCATCGAGTCCGCAATTCTTTTATGGGACAGTGTTTAGGCTTTTACATTAGGATCAGAAAACGTCCGAGACTTTTTCAATTTCACAATTTAAAATAACTGTGAAAAGACGTTTGTGTATTAAAGGTTATTACCTAATTAGTGATTTTATAAATGATAACACGCCTTGGGAATGAAATGCTCGCTCCAGTCTATTTCAAAGTTACCATTGTCAGTAATAAATATTTGTAAAGCATTCAATTATGAGAAGAAAAAAAAAGTCCCGCTGAGTTTCTTGCGCCGGTTCTTCTCAGGTCTGAGGCATTAAATTTAGTGAACTGGTGGTAAATTATTTGACGTTCAAAAAATGAAGCATGTAACTTCTTATTTTGAATAAAATTATTTGACTTTGACTTTTCATCATGTATTGAATTATAATTTTATAATGAATGTAACATCCCACTCCTCATAAAATTGTACCCACGTCGAATTGAGCCTCGTGTGTGAAAAGACAATCACATATTACTGGTTCCCAAGCTAAGGGTTAGTGTCGTTTAAAATGATGTTCTTACGACCTTGACCTCCACGACCTGACTTTTTATATTCGTACAGTAAATGAGAAATTAGCTTCATTTGGGAAAAGCTAAAAGGCAAACGATCAAAGTAAATAAATCAAAATAACAATGGTCTCGGTCATGAACTAACTTCATGTAAGCAAATGATACATCGGGCTGAGGCAAACTACGTCATTTTGTTCTAGGAACATCTGGATGATATGGGAAATTATTAAAACACGTTATAAGAAAACACGTTCTAAGAAAAAATTAATACTTTGTATAATTAATACACTTAAATATTATTGTTCGTTATAGAAATATAGAAAAAAATCAGGTCTATAAAAAATATAAGCTATGTTACTTTGACACAATCTGGTATATAAAATTAACGGATCATATAAGTATGTACATAGGAATATAAGATTTATGTCAGTGGCGAGGAGTGAAAATTTTAATTAGGTGAGCCTGTAAATTTAGAGAAGCCGGTATATGTTTAGGGAAGCCGGTATGGGGTGTAAAGGTATTTAGTAATGTCACTATCGAATTTTGGTGATGACCTTTTTTTTAGGGGATTTCAGATGTCAGAACTTTGTTTTCTTTTTTGCATTTTGTTTGGGTATAAAATTTTATACCCACCATTTTTCTGGCGTCTTTTCTTGACCTTGTGTTTTTGCAAATTCAATTACAATTTGAGCTCCACATTTTCCTGGCTGCCTTTTTGTATTTATAGGTCTCACATTTATATTTAAAAAATTAAGGTAAGCAGGTGGGAACCGTGTTGTATGGACGCCTCGCCACTGATGTATGTATGTATTTATATACAGAAGTGGTATATAGTTTTGCACAATTATATTAATTAGTTTACATCATATAAGATGTAAATATAATTAGAAGTATCAAGTGTAATATGTCATCTTCAATTTACTTATAAAGGTCTTCATCCATACGTCAAAATAAAATGTGGTAATTTTGTTTAATATAATTGCGCCATTGCGATTCAGTTGTATAATTGTACACGCGATGTTAGTAAGTTCCCTTCCCATGCAGAAGGATTTGCGTGCCTAATTATATTTTATTCAATGTAAGTATGATAATCAGAATTTTTTATCCAGATTGTGTCAAAAGAGCCCAAGGTCTTAAAAAGTGTTAGTCAACATTTTATAAATTATATATAAAGTTTATAAGTTCAATTATCTTTTCGAATACCCTAATATATTTAAAATAAATGTATACGTAATAAAAAATTGACAAATTATTTAATCCTATTAAGCAAAAATCTTGACTATCAGTTATACCTCGTAAATGTTATACAAGACAACGACTATAATATGAGAAATTGTATGAACTTTGGAACTGTGACGACAGAATGACATAATATTGAGATCTCTCTATGTATCCCTTAGCATGATGGATGTGTAAATGTGTGAAAAGTGTGTTATGAGGATAAATATTGAATGAGATATATACCTTCTGCTGCGGTGTGACGGCAAGCACGCGGTTCACGAATGCCCTGTGAGCCACGATTTCCAGCCACGCGTAACAGAAGCCCGGGGCCACGCTTGGACGCACTATACGTAAAGTGTGGCAGAATGCTGTTAGAACCTGTATGGTAAATTACTCCACAACATTATTATATTCTTTAAATAATTCATTTAAGGCATAGATTTTTGGACTGACTGAAATTACCTGATAATTCATAGATTCTAAAACAGGCTCGGCCATGTTCATGTCAAGGAATAGGATCAATAGGAGCCGATGGTACGGAAGTTGCTGGAAATTGGCCCCATGCTCCTCATGATCCTGGAGCAGGCAGCCCGCTATGATACCTAAAATCTAATGAAAAACAAATATAAATTAATTCATATATAAGAAAAGTTACTGTGGGTATGTGGTGTAATTTTTAATAAATTGACGAAATAAACTACACCAGCCATATCACTATTCAAGTCAATGTATGTAACAGTAATTTTGAAGATTGTCAAATATGATAATACTTTCTTTAATGCCAATAGTTATACATTGGTAGATTGATTAGTCTTATGAAGGTAAACCAAATTAGATTCTATATTATCATATAGATGTATTAGATACTCTAAGTGAATTGTATCTCATATATGAAACAAAGTAGGTACAGTATCTCATATAACATTTAATCATTTTAAGAGTTATTGGTAATTTGTTTTATTTACACAAATCTGTATAGTTTAGCTTAACAACTAGTGGATGATGGTTTGTAGTTGACAAATATAGACAATATTAGAGCTAACCCTATTTTAGTACTTACAATTAAATGATAATAGGTGGTAAATGTACCTTGTTCAACAAATTGAGTTTGGGAGTAGGATTGCCACCATCAGCAGTGTTCTTGATAAGGAGTGACACCAGTTTTATAAATGAATCGCACATAGCGTAATATTTTTCCCTCTTAGGAGGTACAGGAGGCGGATTCATCCTATCTTCATTTAGGAGCTGGTACACATTTTCGACGCACATTTGCGTAGCGATTCTGAAGAAGCGTGTGATCATATCGTCGGACTTCAAAATACCGTTCATGTTCATGCGATGAACGTAAATGCTGAAGTTCTGTCCTATTTCGATCTCTGTGAGAGGGCTGAGAAGCACATTTCTCCACTCCCGTAGCAGGTTTTCGGTCTTCTCTTGGAGACCAGGCGGGTCGTCGTACTCTCGGGACTGGCCAAACAACAAAATGTATCACTTAGTATTTAGTTTGTAATACGACACACGGTCAGTTACACACACAAAATGATTCAATTATGGGCATAGCATGCAAATCCACATAATATATAAAGATATAAAGCTGAACGATGACACACATAGCTTTAACAAAAAATTACCTGCATTACGTGATCGATCTCGCTAAAATTTATTCACAACTCTTTCATGTATTAAAAGTAAAATATTATAAGACATTGTCGTGTTATTGCACATGTACAAGAATACTTACTCGCACTTGGACAATTCCGTTATGTATGTGCGCAGTGGGTCCCAGAGGTGACCGCTCACCCAAATAGGTGCTGGGATCTTGGTTAATGCGTATCGTTTCTATCAAAGTGGCTAGTCCTTCCGGTGGTGGTTGTCTGGAGTGGGACATGAGTCTCACTAGCGTCTCGGTCGTGTGGTATAAGTCGGATTCGCTCACATACGCACTGTTTCTGTCATCGACGAGGTAGAGTTGGACGAGTTGCATCGCGAAGGCTACAGCAACATAGTTATTTCCGTTGTCCAGAAGATGCGTTAGCGCAAGGTCATACTAAACCAAAAAATGTTGTGGTTAATAACTTAATTTTATGTTTAATAACACAATCATTTGTACTCAGCAGAAATCATCAACTTCGTTTTCTCTCTCTCTACATTTTGTGCTCAGTTTTAAGCTGAAAACATTTTTTTGAAGTCAAAATTTTAACTTCAAATACTAAGAATGAAGATTACATTTTTGTTATAGAGCAATAAAACCATACATTACTCCTGGACTTATGTGTTGTATCCGCAAACGCGACAATACTTAAAGCTAACTAGCGACGCTAATTTTAAGAATATCATAACAGTGTTACAAAATAAAAATACACTCTGAAGAAAACCAAGTATGTTGTATTCTCTAGTAGGCGGACATTATGAAAGATATTTTATAAAAGATATAGATGTAAGTATTAAGTAACTACAGAAAGTAATAAAAAACCAATTTCAAATTACAGATATCTCGTAAATATATAACTATCGTTTCTGATTTAATACGAAAAACACATTCTACCCAGAAATCATTTAATTGATTACATAATTTTTCATAAGCGTAATTTTCCCAACATGCACGCTTTTCCACAGAGTCTTACTCGATACAAAAAAAAATTAAGCTGCCAGAATCATTAATTCGTTATAAAACGCACTGTGCATTGACAATTTGTCTGACTGGTGATTATGACAATATTTCTGGTGATATCCAATCTCGTTTAGCTGATTTATTTATAAAATAAATCAGAGTGTCATTAAATCTATTTCCCTAAAATGCTTCAAAAATCTCTGGTTATGCTATTTATAAAAATGGTGATAAAGATTATGTAACCAATTGCAGATTTGCAGCTCTGTTCAAAATATTAGATCGTAACAAAATTGTGACTCAAAAAATATCTTACTACTAGTAAGTAGTAGTAAATTACAGTGAAAGGTAACCAACCATTGGTTACCTTTCACTGTAATCAAACCTTCTAAGAAAATATCCGAATATTAACTTCCACAAGCAGGAAAATAACTGTTATATTTAAAACCAGTAGCCCAATGTGCCATTCTTCAGGTGGAAACTTTGTGGCCATACCAGTATTCCTACAAGTGAACTGTACAAATGATGGCGATTGTTAACAACATCACCTGACAATTATTTATATTATATAGCATTCTAACTGTCTTTGAAGTACCAACCTTCTCACTTTAATAATATAAACTGATGTTATATAGTTTGTCGAAATAAGTTTTAAAACATAATTCTGCTTCGTTAGATTATTTTTATATAGTAAACAATTACAATGATGGCCAAAATATATATCTTGTAACACGTTAAGCTTTAATAAAAATTATATGACTAATCGATGTCGAACTGAAAGACTGCTCCATACAGACATCTGAAACACCTATATATATATAGTCTTCCCAGCACCCCCATACAACATACACATGCACACACAAATTTGCACCTTACGAATATTATAATAATTTGATGTGTCATGAGATGTAAAGTGTAAAGCAGTATATGTTATGATAATTTACGGAGGAAGGATCTGGAATACAGCAAAACCTAGCGCAGAGGTCATTCTCCTTTGCAAATAATTATTTGACTACTTTGTTAGACTGTAACTTTTAAATTACAAATTTGAGGAGAAAATAAATAATTAAATTCATATTAAATAATAAAAAAATATTTATGGGCATGTTACCTGTGGCATGTTTACAAGGTGACTCCTGACTAGGCAGTCAATAGCTTCCAGATTATACTTTAATTCATCCCTGCATTCAGTTATACAATAGGTTATCTGCTTTGTTGTCCATGCGTGTCCATAGACCCTCGCATCTTCTAAGAGTTTAAGAACACGGAGGTGGATGTCACGGTACCGGGTCATTATTTCCACGTGTTCCGAACTTGTTCCTGGCTGAGCAATGTGTCCATCGAGCAGACCTTCCACAGCCTGTATGATCACGATATATATGACTATTAAGCGATTACTTATTTAGAACATACATACAAAATAACATTAATAGTTGTACAAAAATTACCAGAACACAATAATATACTAATAAACACATACAATATAAGGAAAATTAAAGTTATATACATTTAGAAAGTTTATATGTATATATACCCTTTGAAGTAATGCATATCCAGAGACAATGTCCCTGTTCCGCCTGGCCATGATGAGGCACTCGAGGAGGGTGTGCATGTTGGTAGCTTGCACTGCGAACGCCGGCAAGCTCAGAGCGCTAGACAGGAACACCTCAGCTGCTGCTATAAGAGTGCCCATCTCATCCGTACCATATACCTGTTCAATTTGTTATAATCATACATATATAATATGTCAACATTACAATTCAAAAAAAGACTACTTCGATTTCCGTAAAGAAAATTCAAAAATAATGTTTAAAAATATTTTTTATAAATTTTTTACTATAACTATGACAATGTTTACCTGAGTCGGATTCATAACTTGGTTAAATGCCATGGGTGGAATTTGTTCTTGAGCGGAAGGCTTTGGTATGAACATGCCTGGGTCACGTACTGGCATAAAGCCTGGGATATTGCACGCGAACTCTTCATATACGACTATTTGTACCTCGGAAGGTCCGCCCACGCGGAGTCGGACTCTCTCGGGTATCCTTTCAGTCTGGTAGGTCAGTACGATCGGATCAAAGTATCTTCTACTCTCCTGACGTGCAATTTTTCTCATTTCGTAGTCGTTCATAAGCCGCTTATCGAGTTCAGGTAAAGCCTTTTCGACGGCAGTCTTCTGGATGAAAGCACAAGCTAATTCCATGTTCTCGGTGGCTAAAACAGCTCCTGCACTCTCTATAATATCCTTCTGCAAAGCGTTTAACTATTAGGACAAAGGAAAAACAAAAGGTAATATACAGGAAAGCAGTGGAAAAGTGTCTAGTGAGCGGTGCGGGAGCTGGAAGCTTACCTGCTGCGGGGTGGTGGGTATGAGCGCGGTGATGAAGGCGGCCTTCAGGTTAGTGCTGATGGTGGTGATGATCTGCTCGCGGCAGGTGATCATCGCCATGCCAGCGGTCAGGTTGCGCATCATGTGGTGCGCGCACGTGCGCATGCGGCCCTCGTCGGGGTCGAAGGCGAAGTCTTTGCGGATGATCTGCTCGCACGTCGTCAGGGCGTACTTGATGGACCGGTCGACGACCGGGTGGATCCATTCCTGGATCGACCTCTCGATCGCAGGCTTTACGAACTGTTTCAAGTGAGGATAATTCTGGAAGAGGATTATGTGCGGGTTGAAGCATATCTTCTGTCCGAAGGCGGATGTCGAGGAGACGTTCACGTCGAGGTAATTGAATCTGGGCTCGGGCAATCCTATAACGCCCATCAAGCTGGGATCGCTCGCGACCAGCCCGCCCGTAGGAGTCGGCGCCGCGGCGGACAAATCCTCGGCCGGAATCATTGGTGGCTGCGGCGGCGGCATCATTTGTATCTGCGGCGCTTGCACAATGGCCGGGTTCACTGGAATAACGTTGGCAGTGGCTTCTTTATTCGGTTTCGGTTGTGACAATTGGAATTCGATGGTCCTCAATTTTTCAGGATCCTTCAAATATAGAGATGGTTTGAGATCGGTGATATCCAAGCCTAAGTTTTTACAAAGCACTTCTATTTCAAACTTCAAATTTAATTTCAAATCTGGTTCTTGGTGTAGTTCGGCCAATACGTTCATGAGAGCCATAGACCATGGGTTCGGCGGTTTGAATACGATGCTCTTGGCGCAGGATTCCAAGACCTTCGCAACAAACGGAACCACGTAAAGAAGCTCCTGCTGACCTTTGTGATAAGCTTCAAGTAAAAGTGCTTTGAGGTTTAGGTCTATATAAAGGATCGGTTGATTCCGAGCCAACGTGAGCATACCTAACCAATGACCTAGATTCTTCAGTAAAGACCGATCAGAGAAATTAGCTATGCCTTTGTCGGATCGCAACAACACTTTAATATTTCTATATGTTTCTTTTGTCACCATTTTGTTAATGTCGCGGATTTTGAGGACATCAAGAAAATTAGAATATAAAGCATGGAAATTAAGCTCAATGGACGCTCGTTTCATGACGAGGTATTGAGACAGCCACTGATAGTATTCCTCGGTTATAATTTCTTTTAACTCTTCGCATTTTGTTTGTAGGTTAAGCTGACTGAGATTATTGAAAATAAAAGCGGTTTTGTCCTGAATGGCTTCTGGAGGAGCATTAATTTTTTCATCTCTGTCGGTTGCTGTCAGTAGAGTATCAATGTTGGTAGCATTAGCTATAGAAGGCCGACTGCCAATGCCACCAGCGGGACAGTTCGTAACTTTCGAAATCACGGAAATAGGATTATGCGCGCACACCACAGCTCTGCAATAAAATCAAATTTTCTTTTAGTACACACTATAAAAAAGAATCTTTATAAAGATTTTTTTTGCGAAAGTTTTTTTTTTTTAAATGTAATACCTATTGCAGAATTTATAATATAACTATTGAGTGCGTAAAAATAATACACTAACAAGAAAAACTTTGTTTACTTAGTTGCTTATAAATATAATATATTATTTCAAGTGTTAGTTTAACTTAAAATGCTGACTTGTATTATGAACAATTTAATTTATAAGCACTTGCCTGTATGGTGCTGAGACGGTAACTACAGCGGTCTGGTTCAACATGGCGGCCAGGCTCGTAGGCAGGACAGCTCCCTGGGGCTTTGTTGGTGGCTCTTGACTCTGCAGTCCATATTCGATATATTCGATTAGATGAGGTGGAAACTCTCCAAAATGTGGTATAGCTTTCACATGTTCACAATATTTATGATAATCTTTCAAACGCGACTTGAATCTGTCCAAAGCCGCTATACCAAAGTAATACATTTTAGAACCTTCCGGTTTACGTAAAGCGTCTAAGACAAATCTTAAAGCCAGTCCCAAAGACACGTAGCTAGGGACTAAGCCTTTTTCGATAATTCCACCAAATAACTGTGCTGTTATATGAAGCTCTTTGTCCGGGTATTGTGGGAAGAATTTATATTCTTCAAAGAGATTCCGAAGCATGCACGAGAAAACTTCGCGTTCTCTCTTATTTTGTGAGTCTTGGAACTTCTTCAGCATTTCTAATACCTCATCTATCGATAAAGTTGGATGCGGAGGATGATTATAAATCCTTTGAAAGTAGCTGTTCGCCTCGTCCTCAATTTCTTTTGAAACATTATGCATAATCTCAGGAAAGTGTATTGGATCGGGTAAACGTGGTTTATCCATCGCTGGTGTAGGCGGCATGCGAGTCAGTGCCGTCATGTTAACGTTGACATTGTGTTGCATGGGCATGATTGCGAAGGGGCTATTAGGTCCGGCGCCCATCAGTCTCGAAGGAGATCCGGGAGCAGTAACCAATGGACCCAACGTGCCCGGCATTGCAAATGCTGTATTCGCTGGTGTCAAAGTCATACTAGCTACATTTGGAGTCAAATTGGCAATACTATCAACATGAGGTGGAAATAACTGGGCACCTAATCCCGCAGGGTTAAAAGGAGTTTCTAGCACTCGTGTATGTGGACGTGCTATTCCGGCAATTCCAGGTCTCGCTTTGCTTAAAATCAACGTCTGGCAATTAGCTATCACACTGTAGATTGCTTCTTGAAGCTCTTGCTGCACGTTTGGTATACACAGTTGCAAGCAAGCCAATATCGTGGCTATGGTTTCTGGTGGCAGTTGAGCGGCTTTAGGCAGCTGTTCTTCAGTTACTTTGCCTATCACTTGTGGACAACGGCGTTGAAGGAATTTTACCATTGCCGAAACGAAAGTCTCACCGTGATCCCGAATTTTATCAGTAAGCCATTTATCTAATTTGAGATACTCTCTCCTAGATGCTAGACATGCGAGATCGATAACAAATGGGAATGATTGAACGTTCAACAATAAGGACAAGGCCTTAAGGTCCTGCGCTACGTCCAATATTCGCGAAAGCTTAGATTGATCGCTCTCTCCGCGGATGTACCAATCAGCCATAGCGTGCATTATGATATTTTTGATGTTAGGGTTTTGTGTATGCCAGGCATGTTGTAACATTATACCAGAATTGGGATGGTTGCCAAGAAATATTGGAATCAAGTTAGTCAAAAGCTCTTGTCTAAATACTGTAACAGGAGGATTTATTTGTAATAATGCTAGCAGTAAGATATCTGGGCAATGTTGCAAAGGAAATTTGAACAATTCATGAACTTGCATGTAGTAGCCTCGTTCTGATGCATATAATAATAGCTCAACTAAGTAAAGACAACGCCAAGTGGCCACTTCTTTGTTGTCGGTTTCTGGAGGTGATTTTAGGAGATCAATAGACACTGGATGAAACGGGTGATCAGCGAAACTGAATATATCTGGATGTTTAAGTATATTAGAAATTAAACTCATTTGGCCTTCTAGATTCGTCCATCGCCGGCAAAGGTACTCAATAGGGAATATGTTGGCCGGATAACCGGCACTCTGAAGTCCTAACCGCAGAATCGCAAATAGTAAGCTCAACCCTTGTCTATCTGGTACTATAAACTCTGGATGATCGAGCTGTAGAATTACTTCCTTCCAATTCAAATTTGAGGCCAACTCCTTGAGGGCTTGAACAAACACTTCAGCATTCCATGTGTCTGGGCCATGTGCAATAGCTTCTTTCTTTGCTTCATGATTCATCCAGAAATTTCCAGGAGTTTGTATTTGGGGACCTTCCGGTACTGTCGCGTGGTATCTGATCATCATTGAAATGATTCTTGCTACATCTAGAGCCGTAGGTTCACGCGCCCCAAAGTTGATCATATTGTTTTTGCAATCCTCAACTGTGGATGTAAAGTTATAACCGATATCTCGGATTATTTCAGCTAAAGAATTATCCATCATGGCCGCTGTCATATCGTCAGTTGTGGTCATTTCCTCGAGAGGCGTCTTAGTATCGTCAGGGTACAGCAGTGGCGCTAGAATTATAGGCACTACTTCCCGAGGAAAATCGATTCGCAATCGTTTCAAAAACAAGTCTTTCGTAACAGCCGCTAGCCGGAAGTTCTCAAACGCAAGACTTGTAAGTAGAGTTTGCAAAACTTCAGGGCTGCATTCCTGAAGACCTGCTCGCTCGACTTGATGTCCGCGCTCTGGGTAAAAGAAATTCCAAGTTTTATAAATTATGTTTATTGCACGTTTTTTATATACAATAATTTTCCTAAAAGCATATTGTATATATCACATTTAATTTGTTTATGTTTAGAATATTATGATTCCATTTGATAGACACCAACACTGTTGAATATACCTGCGTCTAGATAACACTGAACAAAGTCCAAAAATCGTTTCTTTAAATGCTGCTTAGTCAGAGAAACAATCTCAGGCTTTGATGAATATCTTCTCAGCACCAAGGAGAAGGCAACATCTTGGGCCGTCGTTAATTTCAGCAATCTGGCAAGCCGACTGAGTAAGGTATTGAGGGGTTTTAGGACCTAGAACAATAAAATATTAGTTTTTGATTATCATTTTCACTTTTACATAACTGAAGTTATGGACACACATGCCATTTTTTTTATTTATTTTATTGCTCAATAAACCCAGCAATGATCTAGGATAAACCTAAGTAAGTATTTATATATAATAACTGGATAGCTGATAAGCGTTGTATATTTCACTGCTTTTTAAAATTTATGTTACTGCAATGTCGTCTCGTGCCTCGGGCACGTTGCAAATTTTATCATATTAAGGATACTTATTTGTGAATGGTGTTTATGTAGAAGCGGAAATGCTAAGAATACAAATAAATAAGTAGGTAAATTAATATCTAACTATGTAGTATTTCTATCAAGTTTCATTAATATGCAAATAATAATTAATGACTATATGTTTAAAATAGCAGAAATTATGGATATTACATATAATATAAATTAATAAAGTGCAATAGAAAACTTTTCAAAATGTTTTATGTTAATTATTTCGTGTTTAAGATATTTTAAAATATTTTACTTTATAAAAAATACTGTTAAAGATATAAAAAGGTTTTTTATAAATCAAAAGCTTATATTTTGTTCTAAACTCCCTAAAACTGATTATAAACACAAAATTTGTGATAATAATTTGTTGAAGCCCTGAAAGAAACCATTTTAGACGTACGTACTAAATGAAGAAAAAACTGACGTCGAAGTGATCTTCACAACAACAAACGAGATAAGTGAGTGTGAAAGGATATTGTCTCTTCATATTTTTTTACCACTTTTCCGGATATTACATCAACATTGTTATATTACCGTTTGCTACAAGAAAAAACATTTTTTGGTGAAATCTTTTACTGGAGTTGGTACAAATAGGGATTTTGTAATACTTTCTATTCTAAACCTTTTATTCTACTTTTAGAAATAAATATATATTTATAGGGAGACTGAGTGCAAAATATCAAAGTCTATAAGTACGCAAGCGATGTACGCCTCATGACGTCACGCGGTAACGCGGTCGCCTAGTCGGAAAACGCTGCGAAGATCGCACTTTGTTTAATATCTCAATAATTTTTAAGGCAAAAAGAAAATCAGATGCTTTATTCTCGAGTTGCCTTTTATTTTAAGATACCGTGTAAAACTTTGATGTGACTTTTCGTTGTAAATCACTTTGTACAAACAATCATGTCAGACAAAATCTAAATACAAGTTTTAAAACGGTAATATATTGATTCAGAGTTGTATGTGTTATATAGTTATAGGGAACTTAATGTCAAGACACCATGTTCCTTAGTTTCTGCTCTACACATACGATAGCTTTCACAGACATATGTTGGCGGAACACAACGGCATACTTTGTCTTATTTAATTCCTTGCTCTGGGCTAAGAATTAGAAGTAAATTACTTCCGCTATTGTCACCTTTGACTATCAACGTACAATTTGTAATAATAAATCCTTACTAATATTATAAATGTGAAAGTAACTCTGTCTGTCTGTCTGTCTGTTACGCTTTCACGCCTAAACCACTGAACCGATTTTGATGAAATTCGGTATGAAGATAGAATTGAACTTGGGAAAGGACATAGGATACTTTTTATTGCGAAAAAAATGGCAGAAGAGGTTAAAATAGGGGATGAAAGTTTGTATGGAAGTTCCTTATTGTCAACAGTTCTTTATTGTTCAACTGTTTACAACTTTCACACCTAATCCACTTAACCAATTTTGACAAACAGTCTAGACCTTGAGAAAGACTATAGACTATTACCAAGTCGCGCGATATAACGGAATTCCACGCGGGCGAAGCCGCGGGCGGAAAGCTAGTAATAAATATGTATACGTTTTTACTACTTAAATTATTAAATATTGCTAAAACCAAAACCCTTTCGGATGTATACGAAATGAAGAAAAATCTTACGCCGCAATAGTCTTCACAATCATGTACATGACTAGTAGAACGATCCTGTTCCATACATAACTTTTACGTACTTTTACTGAATATTTTAGTGTTTGATACAGAAAAAAAATATTTCTGAGGTTTTAATTTACTGAACCAACATACTTGTAGGTTCAATTTGTTTTAATCATTGTAGTGAACTATAGTTAGAAAAAGAATTACATTTATAGTGCAAGCGCGAGCATAACGAGCCAAAGTATGTACGCAAGCAGCGAATCGCGGCATGACGTCACACTTTAGCGCGATCGTGATTTTGCCACGGATGCCGTACATTAACAGTTAATATCTCAATCATTGATTTACCTTTTATTTATAGGCTGATAATGAAAAACATTAGTGTGACTCATTAAAACAATTATTCACTGACAAATTAAAGTGAAAGATAATTTGCAGTTTCTTAATAAATACTAACATTCATTCTTATGGAAGAACATAATGTTACAAAATTTTAGTACAGAAAGTATATTTGCATCGAAAACTAGGATTTTTATACACTAAAAATAAAAATCTTTTACCTACTATAGAGCAAAGACGCATGTAAATAATTACCTTCTGTAAAGATTTAGTAGGTTGATCTACAGCTCTACAAACCACAGTGGACTTGGCTGGGTGGCTGAGCAGTGATGCAAGATGCTGTGCAAGGAGGGTTGCGTGGACACTGTAGGTAGTGCCCTGTCGGTCGTTTTCCCACGATGTCTTCGCAGCTTCAGTAAGAAGGCACCTCAGCAGTTGATTTTCTGCTTCCAAGCCATAGAGACTGACAATCTAAACCCAATATGCAATACATTTAAACTAACACAACGAACCAATATTACTAACAAGCAATTCTGATAGCTTTCAAAATAAAAAAAACTTGCTAGTTGCTACTAAAATATGAACAAAATTAAAATTAAATTGAAATTCTAAAAATTCTTAAATTCATAGTAACAAAGTAACAAGTTGACCAATGTGTAATTTGTAAAATAAAGCATAAAATTCTGACATACTTATAAAACTTTTAGCGCTAATCGTGCAATAAATAACAAAACATTAAGCACTGTACTGCTGTAGGTGTTAAGTTGTATATAGGTTAAAATTTCGCCACATGTATTTATTAAAGAAAATAACATTTTATGGCCTGAATAATGAAAATATAAGAAATTTGAATATAAACTGCAGATCAGACAACCAATCAACATTCATAAATATTTAATACATCATTTTATATGCATATCTGTCTTTCGGTACAGAGATAATATTTTTTTAATTTTTAGCTCCTATTTTTTTATTCCCTTCCATATTCATTCCCAAAACTACTTATTATCACATTAACAAATTAAATATGTAATACTAACACTAAGGAATACAAGATGGAATGTAAAATATCTCATGATTAATTAAAAAAAAAATTAGTCTTATAATCTTCTTTTCAATACACTCATCTGTACTACTCTCAGAATTAATTATCATTACGTCAATATTAAATATCTTTGCAAATATATATTTACTGTTTAATCACATGACATTTACATATTAAAATCTTGAAATAACATTTCGCAAGGCAAAACAACAATACAACTAAGCTGTCAGCTATAGCAGCAAGTGCTAATGTGGCAAAAAATATTCGCTTTGCATTTTTACTACAAGCATTTTGTTTACATTCAACAAAATTAGCAACGTCTAATATTTTTATAACATCACATTTAAAAATAACAAATAATATCAAAAATTATATAAGATAAATATCATGACTAATAATTTGTTAATTCCAAAGCATGTCAAGGTGCATATATTATTATTTATGTTCACTACCAAGCAGTGATGTATGCAATGAATAGTGCATTTAATGTACAATCATCATCAATTCATATAGCATAGCCAGTCCTCAAACCCACAATGATTCAAAAATGATTGTATAAATGATCATTTGAAAAATATCAGCCAATTTTTTAAATATGAATACATTTTAACCAATTTAAGTCGAAGAATTTTTATAAGATCAATCAACTACAACATGATAGTATTTAACAAAAAGACAAGAACAAAACATTTAATTACAAATGAGAATAATCAAACAATAAAAGCAGTTTAAAGAAATGCACTTACTAAAGAAACACAATCTACATTTTTATTCAAAAATGCTAAATGCATAAAATGGTTCAACTAATTTGCACACAAATATAATGTAAAACTCACATTTGGTCTTCTTTCATGAACATGGCAAGACATATAAAAAGAAAGTTTTTAAAACAATTTCTTAAAAATACAATCATAAACAATAAGTAAATTACATAAAAAGATTCAAGAATTAAAAACAAGAAAGTGCACTAACTGGCAGAAAAAAGATTACTAAATATAACATTAGTTTATATATTTGTTTTATAAACCATCTCTATTACAGTCTGAACAATTTTCCAGTATAAGAGTTATTCTTTGATTGAAATATTTACAGACATACAACTTCAATATACTGTTATGTTTACATCTAACACTATGATGAATATAGTACAATGTTGAGAAGATTATTTTTTATGAGATGATCCTTTTATTTGTATTTATATATACCAAAGCATCCATAAACATTAATCTAAAACATCATGTAGATTTTGATTACATTTTATCCTACACCACTGGTTACTTTAATACAATAATTGTAATTAAAATTATTGTCTATTATGTATACATATAATAAGCAGTGCTTTACAAAAGCAATTGTGTTGTCTTTGTTAGTATTTTTTTACAAAATTAAACAATATGCACAAAAAAATTGACTATTCTAATTATATATATTAGATTCTTATGATTTATATAGCAAATAAGAATAGGACACAAATAGAAGACAAAATACAAAAAATGAGCTGTAATTAATTGCCAAATCTCTATCAAAACTTGATTATCACTAGTTACATTGTAATTGTTGTACTATAAAAAAGACGACAAAACATTATTTTCGTAGTAATATAAATCGATATTTCTATTAATGAGCAACACAACATTTATAAACGCGCAAATTCATATTGAACCACTTTATACTGCTCTCCAACAACGGCACTTTACAATTATCTGCTATCTACTTGATATTTTGGCAATAGAGCACAATGCGCTAATGCAAAAATATAAGCAATCCTAACTGTTATATAAAATATAAGTCTTATTACCAGTTCAGCACGTGGCTCTGATCGTCCACAATATGGCGACAATTGAAAACAAAGACAAACTGTAAAATGAAATAACTCACCTGAGACAACTCTTGACTAGTCTGCTTGAAATTCTTCTTATTTAAATTTGCAACGAGATAATTTATTTGTGATAAGCTAAACGTTAAAGAGTCCAGGTTCATAGTTCCATTAATGCGAAACCGAAAGCTTCAAACACGTTTGAAGCTTTCTCGATTTTTGACGAATGATTACAATAAAGGTATGTTCTTTTACAGTTTTTTTGCGGAATAACAACAAGCCTAAGGTCAACATCACCAACAATATTTTTCACTTCAAATTTAACATAATTTTAATGCCACTGCAATATTTCATTACTCAAAAAATCTGCACAAGATGACGAAAGCACTAACCAGTCGGCTCGTTCGATCTCGCACTTCTTCGCCATTCGTCCATTACAATTACATTATCTTCGAAGCGCAGTGCTCCCAACCTAAAAAAGAAGATAAATTGCCAGTACAATAATAGTGTACTAAAAACTTAATAAAAACGATGATTCATGATATTTTAAATATTTGTTTAAATTTCCTTATTCATTAATCTTTTTTGTTACAAAATTACTGAGTTTTTTTGGTAAAACCGAGACATGTATAAATTGAAATGATTTTGAGTATTTTTCAAGTGTACCAAAAAAATATGTTAATATTTGTTATTTTTTAAATATACTAGATTTTTTTATTACTTCAATTGAAATTAAAAATGTAATCATTAAAAATAAATGATGCACTAATATTATTATCAAAATATTTTTTTCTCAATTGAAATGATTATTGAGTGATTATTTTTATTTAAATTTTATATAAAAAGATGTAAGATAATACTTAAATAATATCTATGAGTTATATATGTTTTTCTTCTGTGTCACTCAGATTTAATTTCAATAAAAACTGTTATAATTTTAATGTTGGTAGCATTATAATTTTGTACACGATATTATAAAAAGATTTACATGACGTCGCGTAAGCATAACCAAAGAAAGAGATAGAATATAGTAATTATTTATCTTTAGAGTTTAAAGGAAAAATGGACAGATAAATGAAGTTGAAAAGAAATTAAAAGTAATTTGATTGCCACCTAGTTTTGTTTTTTATTTGTATCTATAAACATGTAAAATATATATTTAATTTAAGAATTAAAACATGAAAAACTAAATATTTATATATGAGTAAAAATATATATGTACATATAAGATATATTAAGCAGTGAAAGAACCTTGCTTAACCTTATTTTGTGCTTAGTCCCAATGGAATGTAATGTAACATTTCAATAAATGTTACATTTTTTAGGACTTACTGTGCGTTTTTCATAGTATGTAAATATATGGAACAGCTTAAATTATGAAGTCACTACCTTTGTCCCGCGACCACCATCTTGGGAAAAAGGCGATAGGCGATAGGCGAGGCTGATCATACGTAATTAGTCATCCTACACAAAAAACTAAAAATATTTTTTGTTGTTACTAAAATTTCGTATTAATTTCGTTTTTGTATTAAAATTTCATCACGTTTTTCCGACCTCAATCTTCGAAGCACTGTGATTGTGTTTACCGAGCCAAGACTGCATTTGATAACACGTAAAGGCTGTGGAAGCGCTCAAGCTCCATGTTGTGCTGGGGGAAGGAAATATAATATAATCAAATGTAATTTTGGTCACTGCCTTGAAGAATAATTAATATCTCATGCTATTCAGAAAACTGTCTTTATTATCGCCATATAAAGAGATTAAAAACTGTTCACGAATGACAGTCGGCAAAGATGAGTTAACTTTCACACAGAGGAATAATGCTGTTCCACTTAGCATGCTTATATAGGATTTGGTAAATTTGAGCTTGCTCATGTTGTAAGTTGCTGATGTTGTGCCGCATCCTGAGAAAGCATGAAATAGTAATAATGATAAAAATATTTTTACTGTACCTACTGTACTATACTTTTTTACTTTAGATGTCTTTCTATTCCAGTGCCTTACTGTTACTGGCATCCATAAGAATTGAAGCTGAATTATCCACGGCAGGGGATTTACATTACATGCCCTTATTTTAAAGTAAATTTTCTATCAATTTCGCACAGAAAAAATCTCCTGGGCTTTTCATGTAATTATAGAGGTTAGAATAGATAATTAAGAAGTAAAGTTATTAATTGGAAGAAATAAAAGTTTTGTAGTAAAACAAAATAATTAGGAAATAAATAGATCAGGAAAGTAGGCTTCTCTATATCGATAAAATTTAAGCATAATGCTGCGCTGAATACATATAATGTTATATTCAAGGTCAAATCTTTCATTTGCTCCGTAAGCATATTTTTTTAATAGGACTTGAAAGTTATACCTTACTGTTTTTTTATCTAATTATTTTATCCGTTTACAATCAGCCAGAAGTAGAATTATTAGTGACTTACGGACACTTATTGTCCAAGGCAATTCTGTCCATTCTGTTTATTTATTTATTTATTAAATAAAGGAAGCCAACGCTGTATACAATATTATTTCAAATTAAAGACTACAGTATTATAAATTCTATGGTAGTAATTGTATACCTCACTTACAGGCTAACATGACATGCTTAATATAATTACATTATACAAAAAAAAACACAAAAACAAACAGTACAGTTCTAATTTAAAACTTACATACAATAACGAAGCAACAAAAAATATATATAAAAATAAAAAATAAACAACAAGCGCTAATGACAAAATGTAAGGGTAGTGTAATGATTTAATTTCAAATTATTATGATCACCCCATTCCGAAAATTTATCTAAGTCTTTTTTGATATTTTGATATTTTCTTTTTTGTAAATTTTAAGATCATCAGCTGTTTTTGTTTATGTTACAGAATTTATCTATTTGTTCTTTAGTGGTAGGGATTTCTAAGTAATCCTGGACTTCTGCATTTCTTACAAACCACGGTGTATTAACAATAACTTCTAAAGCATTATTTTGGAAGCGTTGGTTGGTTTAAACATAGGTTTAATTATAATTTTGTAGATCAGAATCTTATTTTCCAATTTGAGAGAGGACTGTCTTCCTATTAGCCAGTACGTCACCAAGTTTTCTATTTGTCTCTTCTCCTTTGGCTTCAATGTGAATATATAGTTTAAATAATAATTTTACTAAGAGTAAGTTACTGACGGGCTCCTTTAATGATATACTATTAATTGATGAACTGACTATATTCATAATTATTAATATTAGTTTTCATATGGCATTTTGTCAGTTAAAATTGGAAATAAATTGGAAATAGTTTTTAAAAAACTTATAAATTTCTAATTTATTTCCATTTAACTAACTTATTAGTCAACTATATGAAGGACTAGATCCACCCTCGGCTACCGAAGTGTGATGGTGAAATGATTAAGATTTATATAAATATTATTGAAGAGATTAATTTATACATATATCGATTTTACTTGCCGTAGACGGTTATCATGTTAAGAGCTTAATGGTGCTCCATTTATGGCAATCTTATCGTGATAATCTATATTTTGATAAGAATTTGATACTTAGATATAATGGCTTCTATGTAAAATATAGATAGGGAGGTAGGAAGGTTATTTAGAACTACTTAAGATCAACAATCCACGGTACAATATTTTCGGGCCTTTGCAACGGCATCCCACATCAAGCTTTCAGAGGCTTTCCGATTGATAAGTAGCGTTATATTATGCTCAAATTATACAAAAATATTTATAAAATAGAGACTACATGTTATTCTGATATTAGGTATTTACCGTAAAATTTGACTTAAACCTGCTAAGTATTTATTGCATGTAAGAGAATCGAATCGATCGTTTTAAAATTAAGATTTTTAATGAAAAAATAAAACCGGCTTCAAAGAAAATGCGTCAAAAAGTATATTAATTACGAATAACTTAAAAACTACTTGTTCTTATCTTAGCATCTTATCTATATTTTAATAGAACTAAATTTAAAGGACTAGCTTTTATCATATAAGAAAAGAATCATAACGCTTGTCGTGGCTCAGAGGCACAAGCGTGCGACTGTAAACGCGACAGGTTGTGAGTTCGATTCCCACTCCAGGAATTGTAAAAGTTTAGTATTTTCATTTCCTGGATTTGGTAACAAGGCAAAGCGCGGCGTTGAGTCGCCACTCAGCACACAATGCCTCAATTCGGCGGAAAGTGGGGAACGGAGTGTCTTAACACTAGGTTCTCTAGTTCCCTATGCCTATCCTGCTATATGTGAGATACAGCGTGAGGGTAAAAAAAAAGAATCTCACAATAATTGGTTCACACAGCAAAACGTTGTGCGGTAACACACAAAAAAATACAGTAAAATCAATTACCCCTTCCTTTTGAATTAGGTTAAAAATAATTTTACACTGGTAATATTAAAAAAATGTTTGATTGACTATAAACCGATTAAAAAGGGTCTACATGTGTACTTATATATAATTAAATGAATAAATTTGTAAATGACTATGCCCACTATATTTTATTTTTATATCAATCCCCATACGTTTTAATAATAAACAGCACCACGCTTTTTCCCACATAGCAAGATAGTCAGAGAGAACTCATTCACTCCATTTTCTACTTTTCACCGAAAATTTAGTAATTTTAGATTTTGATTTGATAGAGCGAGCGAAATAAAAATAATCTAAATATATATAATCATTCTTTCGAGTAGTAATTAAACAGACAACCACTCGCGTCTACTATCATACGCTCCCCTTTGCGCGACGGCCGTTTCCAAATATAGTTTTTTACCTGTGATACAATAGCTAAAATTGTATGACTGCACTATGTAATATCGTCAGGAACATTTTTGAGATTTAAGTTATATTAATTATTTGATAAATGAGCTTATGAAACTTAAAATTTAATAAGTTATCAAATATATATTATATACCTTTTTCATAAAAGTATCAATAAAAGAAAATATAAAAAATATAAAATTATTCCATCTTAAAACAAGTGACTATAAATCAGCTTGTTTTTGTTCGATTACATATAAAAATGATTTAATTTGCGTATTATTTATGCATATAAATAATACACAAATTAATTAATTATTATGAGCAAGCTAAATTAACCGAGAAAACTAAAATTCATCATTTACACTCCAATATTAATTTTCAATATCGAAACACGATTAATGTATTGCCTTAATCGAGTACTGACATCGAGTTGTAAGCTAAACCGAAAGGAAAGTTTTGTTAGATCTGTGAGTCTGTGGCCAAGAGATAAAATTTGAAGAATACTTTGTGTTGTTAGGTTAGTAAATTCTTTTTGTGGAAATTATTATTTATGCAAGATTTCTGGAAATTAATAATATTATACAACATATTTTATAATTATTAGTAAACAAGCAGTACAGATTTTGCATTTTCCAATTATTAATAATCAATAATTTTTTTCATTCATTTCATTTCGTTTTAGACGTAAAATTTCATTTTATCTTTATTCAAATCGACTATATTATTCAATTCTAGTAAAAGATTGGTCATATTCACTTACGTGATGACTATATTTTCCTAGATACTTGTACTAAATTTCATTATATAACAGGCATAGTGAAAACAAAATTCTATTGTTTTTATTTTTTCAAGTTCAACCTTACTTAAATATTATTTACTTGAATTTAAGATGTGGTGTGACTATTTCAGTTTAATGGCGATTGGGCAGTTCCTCCGTAGGAACTTGGTGACCATAACTTTTCCAACCTTGGCAGTTTCACTTATTTGGCTCGACTGGAACCACACTAGAAAGTGGAAAAAGGAACAAAAGAAGTAAAGATGGCCATTTTCGGAATTACTCCCCGTTTTATTTGGTTTGGTGTACCTTTGACTGGATTTTTCATTGGAAAGTATCTTGATGACCAGGAAACCCTGAGGATGACGAGTTTCAGGGATAAATCAATGCTTTTTGGAGGAAAAGTGAAGGAGGGTGATCCTCCTTCTTGGCCCTGAACCATTATATAGAGGATTAATAATAGAATGTGAAAATCAATAAATTTAGTTAATGGGATGAATTTTATTTCATTTATATTTTCTTTAAAACATATTTTATTTATGAAAATTGCAATTATAAAGTATGTGTATTTACTTATAATATTGTGTACATAAAAGATCGCCTAGAACAACCATACACTGGTTCACCACTACAACTACACCAGCCTCGAGCATAGGGGCATGTTCAACCTCTATTGTATCATGATTGCTGATGAGTGAAGAATGAACCTCCTCTACTGGTGCACATGAGGCATATATCAACTGTATAGATACAAATACTATAGTAATCACCTAAAATAGTGATAATTCTTAAAATTAAGTGTACACAAAACAGAATTTTAGTAATAATTTAAATGTTACATAATGAATAATTAATCTGATTCACTTTTACCTTAACCTTAAAAAAATATGAAATGAGTAAAACCATGAAAACTATGATAATTATTATTTTAACTTTTATTAATTCATGATTATTTTGTAATCTTATAATAGCAATTTTATATATATATATATATATATATATATATATATATATAT
>JAKGSA010000005.1:3519711-3607490 GCA_033558755.1 Philaethria dido
TATATATATATATATATATATATATATATATATATATTTCGCTTCATTGTAGTCATCAACCTCTTCATACTTGCCCTCCGGTAGTATCCATTATTGTCACGTGACCTTCCCCCACTAGACCATATTTATGATTATGTATGTATATATAATAAAACAGTAAAAAGTATACCTATACAATATATCTAATAAAACAGCAATTAAGTACCTGAAATTTCTAAATTTATGAAGAATTGTTGTTTTAATTAAAAACAGGTGTTTCTTAAAAAATAGCGGTAATTTTCACCAACCTATCACCTACCACTACCTATTTATTTTATTAGAATAAATCATAATGTGGCTGCATGAGGGCAAAGCAGTATTGTAGTCTTTGCTGCTAATATTATTAATTCTATTTTTTTATTTAAAATGAATATTTGTTTGTGTGTCCCTTAGAGAATTGTAAACAATGCATTTAATCACGTGATGATTTCAATTTCAAAGCTGTTGTGCACGAGTCCATGAAGGTTTCATATTGGGTAGGACCAATTTCTGATAGCTGGTGCCATTGTCCAATCAATTTCATATATTGCTTTGATAGTTAAGGCTGCAAATCAGCATTGATCCCACAGCACTTTAATAAATATCGAATTGAAAAAAAATGCAATGTCAGAACTTTTTCTAAATTTTGAGCTGAATATTTGTGTAATGTCTTTCCTTCAAATTAATTTTAGTTGTTGGCAGGGTTCAGCTATTTTTTATATTAAATAAAAAAAAATCGCGTTGATGGTGATACTTAATTTTTTTAATACAAAATTTTTATTTTTTTTATAAGAACACCGATTCATTCAATAAAAAAAATATTAGTCATAATTCATAAGCTATATAACATTGTACAGTATCGACACACATCGACCTATTTAAGGTCTCGTAGAATTATCATCGAAAGAAATCGATGCATTTAGGAAATACAACTATTGTCTGTGGTGAAATGTCAAACTCAAAAGTTATTTTCGTCAAATCAAAAATGCTTAAGTTGCATTGCTATCACATTTGTTAACATTAATAAATATAATATTAAAAAACAAGTAGTTATTTATGTAAAATGTTGTCAATAAAGCGTTTAACGACATTGTCAGCTTCAAAGATCCATTCAAATATAGGTTTGAATATAAAAAACGGGAGTTTCGAGAACAATATTAGTAAACATTGTAATTATAATTTTATTAATATTTGCCGATCCCTGTCCGTGTTACATAGTTTAACAAAAAAATCTAGGCACCCTGTAAGTATTATTATAAAAGTATAAAGAGCCTTTAAAATATTATTTTATGTTATTGCGTAATGAATAAGTATAGTGAATAAGATTATTATAAGTATGTTTATAAGATTAAAAATCTATTATTATGCTAAATAAAGTTTTAATTTATATTCATAGAAATTACAACATTTTAATGCCGAATACAGAGCTGTTTCCAATTTATTAGAGAGGTCACATTTACCAAATGTAAAATCACTATTATCCAGTGTAAACGTTAAAAATATACATACAAGCTCTAATAATTACAAGGAGGAAAGTGATAAAGACAAGGTAAAATAAAAATATTTTTATTATTCCTATTCACAAGACGTTTTAAAATTTATTGTTATCATATGTCATTTGTAGATTTGTTATTGCTCCCATTTTTAGGAGAAGAAAAAGGGAAAAAATGATGAACCAAATTTACCGTCACTTTTTATAAAAGCAGCATTTTGGATGTTGACCACTTTTACTTTAATAATTCTTAGCTCTTTTCTAATTCCTGGTGATAACACACAGAATGAGGTATGTCTTAAATTTAATCATAATTATTATATGAATATGTAAAGAATTAACTTTTTATCCCTTTTTAAGAAAAAAATATTTTATTATATTGTCGTAACTGATAATAAATTTATAAGATACTCAGTTTATATTTATATACATTGAATTAATAAACTATTTAATTGATACAGCTCATTCGATATGTATCTTGGAATGAATTTGTTTACTCAATGCTGTCAAAAGGAGAAGTCGAAGAGATTATTGTGAGACCAGACCTAGAAATAGTTACTATTATTTTGTATGAAGGAGCTATTATTAAAGGAAAAAGGGTATGTGTAAACAAATAGTAATTATAATTTTATATTGGTATAACAGAACTATTTGCAATGGATATATATACAACATTAAAGTTTATTAATGAATAATATATATTACAATGGGGTTAGTTTATAGTTGAAACTAATATATTTACTTAAGAATTTCTACATTGAACATTAAAGGGAACTTCTTGAGAAACAACACCATATAAAGATTAAATTAACTTAGGATAGATAAAAAAATGTGGGAAGGGGATCTTTCGTACAGGCAACATTTGGGGCCTATGAAATGTGTCTCTGAAATCAAAAGATGAAAATTTTTCTATGCAGCATTTACATGCAATTTGTGCTGAAGTTACATGTTCAAATGCTGTAATTAAAAAAAGGAATTTAAGTCTATATAATACTGTTTATATTAGTATTTTTATGCACTTTTGTATTATAATTTTAAATAAAATATTACAGACACCACACCGAGTTTATCACATGAATGTGGGTAACATCCATAGATTTGAAGAGAAGCTTCGTGAAACTGAAAAAAATCTTGGAGTTAAAGAAGGTAGCAATACCATTGTACTATATAATACTATATAAGTTTCTTTGTATAAAAGGTTTTGTTTTAGATATTAAAGGATATTGGAAGAGTCACTATTTTTCACATTTTAACATTTTATGGTATTTTAATATTTTATGTCAATATAGTTATACAGTCTGATTGTAAATTCCATCTGTCAATTTCATTCTGCATTATATGAATGAAACTACTAGGTATAGAACTGTCAGTTCTATATTTGGCAATTTCATTTTCAAACTTTTATTATGTGTTATGGTAGGGGTCCGCGTGATATATGACAGGAATGGCAGTGTTGCGGGCAAGATCTTCACTACTCTACTCATAGCTGCTGTTATATTATCTTTCCTTTATTCAACAAAATCTATGAAAATGAATATAAATTTAGGTGGATTTGTAAGTAAAAGATTATCTTTTAAATAAAAATAATAACATACATCATATATCTTTATAAATTAGTTTTTTAATAACATTTTTAATTTAAAAGACTATGAATTTATAATTTCAATTATATTTTGATTTTTCTCTTAAACATTACTTCCTATTTCTATTGTATATTGCATTGGTTAAATAATCATATATTAATGTGTACTTCTTCACATGTCTCAATTTCAATGGGTCAGCTGTCAATTTTTTGTACAAAATTTTGAAAATAAGCATTCTAAAAAAAACAAAATAGTAGAAGAGCATAAGTAAAAAATATATAGTATTAAATTTTTTCAGAGCCAATTAAGGCGTGCTAAATTCACACTTGTTGACTCAATGGCTGGTCAAGGGAAAGGTGTGAAATTTGAAGATGTTGCAGGCTTGAAAGAAGCTAAAGTAGAAGTCATGGAGTTTGTGGATTACTTAAAACGTCCTGAACACTATAAGAGCTTGGGAGCTAAGGTACTACTAACATAACCACTTAAATAAGTTTTTCAATTATGTTATAATTTTTAAAAATTGTACCTGATTTTACAAATAAGCTCTTGATTTAGTACCTGCTAGGGGCTTATAAAGCATATATATTTTGTTTATGCAAAAGAAATTGTGAAGTAGTTGTGAGGTTTTGAATGTTGAAGCATTATTGCTTGTATATACAAAAGTATTGAACAATATTTATATATTAATTAGAAAATAAAAATTCACAGGTTCCAAAGGGTGCTCTATTACTAGGTCCACCTGGTTGTGGTAAAACATTACTGGCGAAAGCGGTGGCTACCGAGGCCAATGTACCATTTCTATCTATGAATGGTTCAGAATTCATAGAAATGATAGGTGGTTTAGGGGCAGCCAGAGTCAGGTATGATTTGTCATTTAATTGTTTACTCAGTTAATTTTAAAAATATATATTATATAAGAAGTGAAACTACTGGCTTTTTCTTTGCTAGTTAGTTTTTTCTTTGTTAGTCTAGTTTAAAAATTATTTAAATTTATTGTCAACATTAAAAAAGAAGGAGGAGGAATTGTTATCAGTATACTTATAAATTTAGTAAATGGGTTTCGTTAGACAATATTTATGTATTCTGGCAAAAAATAGAGAACATAGTGTTTACACACTAGGTTCTAGGTACCTTGATATGTAACCTGGCAACCCTGGTAAACGGAAGCTAACGACATTTGGTAGGGATTTGTTCAAAGAGGCGAGTACCCGCGCGCCGTGCATCATTTACATAGACGAGATGGACGCGATAGGGCGCGCGCGGGCGGCGGGCGCGGGCGGCGGGCTGGGTGGCGGGCCCGGCGCCGGCGAGAGCGAGCAGACGCTCAACCAGTTGCTGGTGGAGATGGACGGCATGCGCAGCCGCGACGGTGTCGTCGTGCTCGCCTCCACCAACAGGGCCGACGTGCTCGACAAGGTACCTTACCATCACATGTTACTTGTAACTCGACTTAAATTGTTTCCATTAAATTTAAATTGTGCCCAATTAAATGTTACTTATTTGTATAAATTAATTGTTTTTCCCAATCAGGCGCTACTACGACCTGGCAGATTCGACAGGCACATCTTAATAGACCTTCCCACGTTACAAGAACGCGAAGAGATTTTCGAAAGGCATCTCAAAAACATTGTGCTTGAGAAGTTACCCAATTACTATATTAAACGGTAAAAAATATATTTATTTATATTAAGTTAATGATAATAATGAATACGAATTATACATTTATTTTAGACAAATTACAGAAACGGCATTACTGAGCTGTAGTGCCTATGTGCGTGTACAAACAAATAAACAAAGCGATAAAAACTTACAACAAAAACTTTAAAAACACATATTTTTCATTATTGGTTTGTATAAATAACATGATTGATGATAAATACAACCCGGTTGTATTTATAAAACGTAATATTTCGCTTTTTCTAGAAGAAATGTTATGAGTGGCTTGCATTATTTTACGCATATCAAGGTAGGCAGAGAGGACATACTGTTTAAGATGGTGCATACTCTCCTTTCTTTCTAATTAGGGATATTACATGTTGAGAGTTAGTTAAACTTACTAGCTTCTTACATTATAAGTAATATATTATAATATAATATTGAACATTATAGAACATTATAAGTGAATATATAAAAATAATATAGATAAGGCTATCGTAATGTAGTGAAACAGGTTGTAGGTTCAATCACACTCGAAGGAATGATGTAAATTAAATTATTTTCATTTCCCTGCACTGATAAGACCATTTGAGTTACACACCGTATTCGAGCTGAAAGAGGAGGACGGAGTGTATCAGCACTTGGTTCTTCCACCCTGATACGTTTTTATGTGTACTGTGTAGTCTGGCATACCTGACGCCGGGCTTCAGCGGCGCGGACATAGCTAACGTTTGTAACGAGGCGGCGCTGCACGCGGCGCGCTACAAGCAGACCATCGTGAAGGCCGCCGACCTCGAGTACGCCGTCGAGAGGGTCGTCGGTAATACTTACACTTACTTTATAAATATACATTAAATTACTACAAAAGGAAGGACAAGCTATGTATGTATGTCTACCTGTGGCGAGGGTGGAATATTTAGGGAAGCTGGTACATAGAGTTAAGCCGGTGTATATGGTTGACGGTATAGGACGTTAATTTTTGTTTAACATTTTCACTCTCAAATTTTGCTGGATACCTTTTTTTTTGCTCATACTTTTTTGGGGTTGTTTTTTTGCAACCTCACTCAATTTTTTTTAAATTTTTTTTATCCCTGGTAATAAATCGGCCAATAATCTATTGTTATTTAAAAAAGGTAAGCCAGTGAGAACCGTGCTATATGGACGCCTCGCCACTGATATCTACCTTATATTACATGACAATTACAATTCTAATTTACAATAGAAATTAATGTATCATTTATCATTGTAGTAATTAATACACGAAGAAAAAAAATAGAACCTCTTATTAGGAAAATTATATGATGACATACTTAAAGTATAAGTCCATCAGCAGCATTGTTGATTATTATATTATTTTAATAGTGATTTCTTATCAAATTCATATTTATTTAATGAGTTACTTTGAATACATAAATGAGCTAAATTATTTTTTTTTCTTTATAGTATAGTTATTTATTCTTCATTCACTTGATTTTCACCTTTCCTGTTATTTGACCTTTTCTACCACTCATTTTAATTGTTATGTGCTATATGTTTTTTTAGGTGGTACAGAAAAGAGGAGTCACGCGATGTCCCCGGCGGAGAAGAAGATAGTCGCTTACCACGAGTCCGGCCACGCGCTAGTGGGATGGTTATTAGAGCACACGGACGCACTCCTAAAAGTCACTATAGTACCTAGAACAAATAAGGCGTTAGGCTTCGCTCAGTATACCACGTCTGACCAAAAACTGTATTCCAAAGAAGAGGTAAATACCCTAAAAAACCTTTTAAAGACATTCTTTAAAGTTGTACACTACATGCACACTCATAGTTATGTAGTATGGTGGAAAGACACATTGGCCAATGTGCGTCTGGTATATGTGTGTTGGCGTGTGTGTGTGTGAGTGTATGTGTCTGTATGTGTGTGCAGGTGTCTACATGTGTGTGTTTTTGGTATTGATAGTTGTTAACTATTACTTCTTCAAGAGAAGATATACCTTAGCATACCATGGATTCACGTTGGGGTGCCGACTTCCAAATGTAGGTTTAAGGGGGGGTCCCTATTGAAGATATTTACCTAAAACCAATATCCTCATGATTGTTATACTGTTTTTCAAACGCATATTATTGGAAACAAGACACACTAAGACGGCGGAGTTCAAATCCGCCGACTGAACACGCAATACCTCAATTCGGCGGAATGTGGGGAACAGAAATGTTATGAGAACGATGCGTCTTAACAGTAATTTCTCAGAGGGAACCCCCTCTACTATATGCGGGATACAGCGGGAAGCTAAAAATAAAAGAAAAGAAACAAAAAAATGTTTACAAGAGCAGTAGTTAATATAATATAGACAGTGATAGTAAATAGTAACCGTTTGTCACAGTTGTTCGACCGCATGTGTATGGCGCTGGGCGGGCGCGCCGCCGAGGCCGTCATATTCAATTCCATAACGAGTGGTGCTCAAAACGACCTCGAAAAAGTCACTAAGATTGCCTACGCACAGGTGAAATATATTTGTTATTCATATTTTCATGGACAAAAGTACATACCAATTCTCATGAATTCATTATTATTTACGAATATCAGTAAAAGTTATATTATTTTTTTGCAGTTATGTTGGTTTGAGCGTTACTGTCAAACTTGAAGTAGTTTCCTTCCACCCGGAACTTGTGTAATTAGGATATTTGTGTTTTGTCATTGTCATATTTATTTTGATTAATATTAAGTATTTATATAAAATAATCAAGTATCCTAATTAAACATTACTTTTATAACAATTGTTAGATATAAATAAAAGTTACTATCTGAATAATAACTTTTATAGTTGACTTCATTTCAAAGTCAACATTATATAAAGAGCATTTATCAAGCAAGGTATTTTTATGTCTGCAAGTGTTATGCGATGTGTATGTATATAATTGAATAATTTCCCAAGGCTTATGATTGCTTTAAACAAATAGGTGCGTGTATTTGGCATGTCGCCGACGGTGGGTTTGGTGTCGTTTCCGGATATTAAAGACAGGGAGAAGAGCCCCTTCAGTAAAGCATTAAAGAACTTAATAGACATGGAAGCCAAAAAGCTAATCGCTAAGGCATATTATCGCACTGAGGAACTTCTAAGACAGAATCAAGATAAACTTAAGACTGTAAGTTCTCTCTTTTTTGTGTACGTCTTATTACCCATGTTTTAGTAATATTGCATGTTAAATGGTGGAACCCAGTTTATTATTTAACTATTAGAGGAGGAAAATGGGGTTAATATAAAAATATTGGAACCCACCGAACATCCCGTATACAATCAGCCACTTGTTCCACTTGTTGCAATTGCGAGGTGTAATAAATTGTTTTTACTAAATATATATAAAGAGTACATATACATTTTATTTTTCCTGGATTTGGCCAGAGATCGAGATGACCGATAAAATGTCTATGTCTACTTTATAATTTTCTTGTATGCTAATTGTCTCGGAACCATACTATATTATACTCCAATACGATGTCATATTCAATTACAGTTAGCTGAGGAATTACTGAAGAAAGAAACGTTGAACTATAAAGACGTTGAGGCTATACTAGGACCACCACCATTCCCTGGTAAAAAGTTCATCGATCCTGTGGAATTTGAGACAAATTTGAGGAATATGGAGGCTGCTGCGAGCCCCGAGGAGGCAGGCCCCACCGGCGCGCCTTCCGCCAAGCCCGAGCCCGGCCTCTGAATGTGTTGTATGTAGTGACGTAGGAAATACGAATACAAAATATAGAATCATTTGAGATATGTTAGTTTTCTTTACCCCTTACACTATTATTATGAGTTATTTTATAACTGAGCAATTTAGTAACATATGTCGACTTGTTTTTTCAAATAATTTTGTGTGTGTGTGTGTTATATTTATGAATTCGGTTGTTTCATGGTATTAAAATAACATTTGAAATATTGCTTGATAAGCTGCAAAAATATTAGTTTTCATTTTAGCTTTGCGAATTTACGTCTTTATAATCTAAATTTTATATATTTTTTTAAATTAGTATAGTATTTTTACAATTTTTAATGTTTTCACATATTATTTTTATCGAATTTAATGTTTGACTATTTAAGTTATTTAGTTATCTACTGACAAAAATAATTGTATGTCATGTGCACAGCGAATATGCAAATGTTAAAGCAGTTACAGTTATTTTTTTGTTTATAGATAACATTGAAATATAAATATTCGTTTTGCGAAATAGCGATTTATATTTACTTTAATATTATATGTGAAATATTTTTTATTCATATTATAGTATTTTATATTACACTTTTTGTATTGTACATGATTTTTGTATTAATTTCTGTTTATAATATAATAAGACTATTGTGACTTAGTGGAATTTTATTTCGTTGTCCGAGCGATTCACCCCGTTCTCCACCATCTCCCTATAGAGAAATTAAAAATAATTTTTATATAATCATTCCCTGGATTGGATGCGTACAGCCAGCAAAGGCCACACGAAGGCCTCTTGAATTAATATAATGATTTTACTAAATTATGTCAATTTCGTTGACTTGATAAAACAAATCGCGGTATTAGATTCCGCTTCTAAGCCCGCAGTGTAGATATAACAACTAGAGACGAAATGTTGAGAACGCAAGGTCTCACATTTGACTCTTTTTGCCTACTCTGCTGACTGCTGCTGCTAGAAAATCAAATATGCTTTGTTGAATAAGATTCTGTGTACATGTACACGTAATACGTTATGTTTTCTAGCCGTTAAATGTATTTTTACTGCAGTGTGACATTCGGGGTATACATATTAAAAAGGTTTTATCATGCTATCTACAACGACTGTTTTGCATTGTGGCCTTTTTATATAGGGAAATCTAAGGTCGGTGAATCTATTTCATTATCATAGCTCGTTTACTTAAAAATAAGGGAAAGAGGAAGTATAAATAAAATTCTATTACAGGGGAAACAACTTTACTCACAATCAAGAAGATAAGGATTGTCGAAAATTTTATATAAGTGGGTATATCAAGAAGGTACACTTGAATCTTACACTAAAAACTACACATACTATTGCGGGGTTACTTGAAGAGTAGGTACATATAAAACAAATAGCAGTCTTTGAATGTAAAACATTACAAGTCAACCCTTATACATTGATCTCCAAACATTATACATAGGTACAATAAAATCCTGTTACAAAAATTTAAATTCGAAAGAGTACATGAGTATGTTCGTCCTCCATTTGAACTTGACAACTAATATAAATAATACTGATGTTTAGATACAAACAAATTATAAACAATTTTTTTTCCAAATTTAATATAAAAGAAAAAGAAATAAAACAAAAAATACAAAAACAGTTCATTTATTTTATAAATAAACGTAAGTACAACGTCATATCAAGTGCTTACAACAAATTTCCCTAAAGCTTCATTCGCCCATTTCTGTTTCGCGATTTGCTCACAAGGGATACCCTACCTACTTAATACACTTAAATAGAATACTGCAAACCGCTTTATAAGGCCTGAACCACAGGGCACTCCACCTCGGGGTTTTTTACACGATAGGATCGAGACTCCAAATTACCTTTTATTATAGATTTATATAGTGTTTGTATAAAAATCTAAAATCCTAATGAACTGACGTGATATTAATCGGTTCTCATTTTAAGAATAAAAAATTTAAATTAAGGGGTCCCATTAAACAATATCATAACACCAATCACCGTTTGTTGGTTTTTTTAGTATCGCCTAAAAGTCTATTTGCTTATTTTTATATGTAACAAAAATATAACATGTTCATTTATTATATACATATAGTACTAAACTTAGTACATATTTAATCGGTAATACGTAATTAACTATTAGATACGTGAAAATCTGATTCTAAGAGATCCAAACTGTAGCTTTTTTAAAGGAGATGCAGAAATTATATACAATAAGTAGTAAAGTATGTAATAAGCAATGTTGTAACCTGCAAAGAGAATGCAATACTCTATGTTTATAAAATTTGTGCTTTATATACAACCGATGATAAGGATCTAACAAACCGCAAATTCATTTTTTTATAGATAAGACTGAGATTATACTGACTGGTAGTAGCAATTTGGTTTGTATTTAAATGCGAATGATAATTGGGGCTTGCAAGTTAAACCAACAGTGACAATGAGTGAAAGACGAGGTGCAGATGAACAGTTTCTTGTATGGTCTGTATTAAGGCTAAGTGTCTTCAGAAGTAAGCTTCAAATACCTATATGAATTGCGATCGGAGCGAAATGTCAACTTGACAAACACACTCTTACGTAAATGCTGTTAAAATTTATCGTTGTATTTACGTTAATTTAAACATGGCATCTTGGATTAGTTGTGTCATGTGAAATTCTTGATTCCAACTCTTGCAAAAGAGAAAGCAAAATCTTTTATTTTCATTGTTTTATGTACCACAAAATAGGAACCTATCGAAAATCTTATAATGATGAATGTAAACATTTTCCCCAACACAAACTGAATCTATATACCACACATCCGTGTAATTATTTTGATTTGTCTTTTGCAATTTTGTTACTAGGATGGCAAAAAAAACGAAAATTCAAGAAATAATTTCTAAGGTCTATTTTTTATTAATTTTGAATGCACACTTTCTGTGAATTACAAATGTGGTAACAGTAATATTCATGTGAGATGCAACATTTAGTGCACACGACGTCGTGCTTCTTGAAATAAAAACTTAAAGTTAAAAAAAATATACTAAGCCTCTCAAATACTTATGCTTTTTATTTTATAGTAGTTTTTTTTATATTTCTCGAAGAAACGATTCACAAATAGAACATTACAATAATTTCGAAGAAGGTTTGTCACCTTAGAATAATATTAGGAGCAGCATAATAAGCCAATAATCTTCATCTTCGATTTACTGTAACATTTTATTTTAAAATATATTTAATATATATTTCAAAATATCAAAATATCATGTGTTAAATGTGAAAATTGAAGCTATAATGTAGTATAAGTAATTTCTACAAAGGTTGGAAAGCGATACAAACAACATTGAACATTACACGATATTATGAAAAGACACAGAAAAAGAGTTTCAAAGATTGTAAATACATTTAAAGAATAATAAATCCGACATCTAGTATCTCTATATATCTACTGCTTTCGTTATATTGGACCCGATTTTAGATGATGAAAGGTAAGAACAGAAATAGAAGTAGCTTTCATAAATTTTAAGCTTAAAAAGAAATCTAAAATCGGGTGCTTTAGTAAATAGATATAAATTTGCAACGACACGATCTACGACAACATTAATTTACAATTACTATCGTGCTTATACTGGGGTCTCAATGGACTGGTACATGTGTCACTCATAAAAACATCAATGTTATACTAATTTAATAAGTATATAAACTACATAAATTAGGGCCTGTATCGAAAATATTTATTATATACTTAAGATACATTTTGTATGTTTGATACTTTGAACACTTATCATGCTATTGTTTACAGAAACGAGTACAATAAAAGACAAAAAAGAAAGTTTATCAATAAATTAATATTATACGTTTTTAAATGTTGTAGACACTTCAAGAAGAGCTTAGTAAAATATAATCATAGCGCAAACGTAATAATTATGACTGATTTAATTCGTAAAATGGACCACACTTAAAACTAAAGTAATAATAAATTTAGACCACTTTTAATATATAAATAAATAATACGTAGAACATTGAGCATTTTGTATTTCTAGACTAAATTAAATTATATTTACAGGATAAAAAATCACATATGATTTTTTCCTTGTAACAACTTGGCTGTAGAGCATGTCGTCAACATGCAGCGTTTATTGAAAGTGGCTCGCATATCGTATGTCGTGCATAAAGCAAACACAAAGACATACAAAATAATTTATAAAGTTCGATGTATTTTTTTGTGCTCTATCTGAAATAAACGCGATGTAAGCATGTATGAACACCGTTTCAGATAATAACTACGTGTTATAAAAATCATTTATGCAGCGACGTAGGGATTGATTAGGACTAGAGCCTTTTCAGAAATGACCGCAGTGATATACTCGTATACGAGAACAAACTAGTAAAATACATAAAAAGTTCACAATGTATTTAAATATTTTCGTTATATACTCGTATAAGTAAACATCTATTGCAACACAGATACGATCCTAATGATTTTAAAAATCTATATACTCTATAATTAGTTTATAACGAGTAAATAGACGATGATGGACTTTTTTGGTTTTGTATAGTAAATTTCATAACAAATAATAAAATTACATATAATTAATGTTTTCAAATATTTCCACTGAGCAAGGCAGGCAGTCCATTCTCTCTCCCCATATACCTTCCGGACTGATCGTCGGATTTCAGACTCACATTCAGTCCATTTCATATTCCGTGGAGGAAAAATATAAATTTTACTCTAAATCAAGCTCGATCCTTCTCTTAAGCGTTCTTTCTAACAAAATGCTCTACTCAGAGGAAATTTACCTCTAAATATAATATAATATGATCAATTTACTGCTAAAATTACTTGTTACTTCGTGTATAATACTTTTAATAGAATATAGTTATTACATAATGATAATATAATCATTTCGTAAAGGAATAATAACTCAATATAGATACATATTAGCTCACTGATACTAAGCTTAACCTTATTAGTGTATAACTGGAGCACTTCATTATGAGTTGAGAAGAAACGGCCAGAAATATTTTTAGAAGACAATATTTTAAAAACGAAACAAATAATACTATTTACAATGTTCTCGCATCATTGAATGAATGATTAGGTTAAAATATACGTTTAAACTAGAAATATGAAAAAAATTTAGACATGGTAAGTGGGTAATACTGAATACGTTTGTATGGTAGAACTTTAAAGTTCAAAAGTCGCCTAGGTTCGGCACGTTAAGATCTCACAAAGAAGGACTTAAGACTATGACTATATAACTTTGTCAAATTTTAAAAGTTATTCATTAATTATGAGACTCTCCTCCATTAATAAAAAAAATAATAGTGTGTTGCTTACTACAGTATTTTAAGATTTCTCAAATAAAGTTCAAACATACACTAACATAACTATAAATGAAAATAAATCTTAAAGTGTTAAGAAAACTAAATTTAAAGTTTTAAATAATTTGTACTAAAACGTTAAACGAACTTCCGATGTTAAAACAAAGGTGGCATCGTTGTTGGGAGACCAGCTCTGTAACCAAGGATGGCAGCACTGGTGCAAATCAGTTGCAAAGTTAACAACTAGATGGCGAATATTCAAATGAATAAAAATTAGATATACATATTTTACAGTGTAAAAAATGGTTGCTTATATGGGTTTTAATCAGATATAATTTATCATACAATACGCATGCCTCTATGCATATACCTAATATAGGCGCGAAATGCAGCTTAAATGATGTCCAAATCCATTTTGTTAATAAGACGAAATACCTGCAAAAAAAAATTAAAATTACTACGGAAATTTATTGTTCTATAATTATGTAGAAGTTAATCTAAAAGCCAAAAAAAATATTAAGCTGCATGCTCCATGAGAAATCAACGTCATGAAAACAAATGATTACTTAAATACTAACATGCTTCAAAAACATGAAGTAAGGCAGTAGTATTACATTATAATATATAAAGAAAAGATAAAATTATGAGATATATAAATAAATTAAGCATAAATTACAAAACATTCCAGGAACTGTTATATATGTGAAAAGTGTAATATGAACTATTAGAAACAAATAAAAACATCGACTTAGCACCTGTAATCACCTCAACGGGGAGCGAGCTCCTGCGCGGCAGCAGTTGGGCTCGCTCTTGAACAGTGTTTGTTTTGGTGAACCATTGCTGGTAGGACACGAAAGGAGTTTGCTTCCTGCGTGCACCGTTTACACTATGGCGTGTAACTGCGTGAGACACGAGGTTCCTGAGGTCGCTGTTGGCGACGGGGGCAGGGGCGGACCCCCTGCGCCGGCCCCAACATTCTCGCCCAGTCAGAGTGCGACGTACTAGTTTTGGTATCACATGAGGTGAAGTCTCACGTACCTTCTTCTCTTTTGGTGCTACTAGAATATTTATATAAAATATTACTTCATATAATGTTTAACAAATAAAAAATAAATCTGAATGTTTCACATAAAAAATGATAATAACTTACCAAGTGCCAATACGTCAGCCGGCATAGATTTCCTACGTTGTAAGAGTTGACCGGTGCATTGTAGTTGCACAGCTGATAAATTATCACGTAGTTGACTTCCAACTACTTGATCTCGCTGAGCGTCAAGTTTTAGTATAAAGTCATCCGTATTGACAAAAACAGAATATTCAGTTACGTCTACAGCAGCGTTATCGTATTCAGTCTTTTCGGTCTTTAAGTCTTTTTTAAATATATTGTGAATAGCCTTTTCAGTTTCGAAAGGCAATGTTAGGTCAGTTTTGCGACTAGCTAGGTATGTAGTGTCTTCGTTGCTGGTGTATTTAGGCTGAGAGAGAAGAACATGGGTACGAGCAATATATTCCAATGGTGGGAACGTTTGTTGTCGGGTCAATTTCCATGTGCCGCCTTCCTTAAGAACAGTATTTAGTCGTGTGGCTTGCATTGGGGTTGTAATCGAAGCTATTGTTGGATCCGGGAGGAGCTTTTCAGTGCTGAGAACTCTTTCTGCATAATCTTCCGCTTTACATTGCCCTCCGAGTTCAGAGTGGATAGAGTGTTCACTACCCATTAATGTGGCGATTTCTCTACCGTGCAATTCAGCTAAGAGAGAACAACGACCCTTTTCTTTACATTTAAATTTAGTATCTTGAAAAACATTAAGTGGCACAGAGAATCGGCGCAGTTGTTCTTTAAACCGCAAAGGCTTTGTTGGATTTAGAGAACTCCTTCGCAATGGCAGCAACAGTTCTGAGCTGTCCGATATATTTGTGCCAGAACAAGTTTCATTTTCATCATCAATAATGTCTGCTTCAGACACCTCTGTTTTTGTTTCGTCCGCTAGCTCTTGAGCGACGAGCATTTCCCATTTACTTTGATTATACAGCAGGTTTTCTAGCATTTGTGTGGAGAGATCATTTTGAAGAAATCGATGCCATTCAGAGATTAGAGGTGCAGCTACGAACTTGAAGAAGCCTGCACAAAATAAATTGTGATAGTAGGTTGCGATAAAATATAACACTCTGGAAAAAATAATTTTGAAATGGAAGAAAACAAATTTAATTATGATATTTTCATTATTATTATATATGTAAGTAAATAAATATCTTTTAATATTTAATTAAAAATGCATTTTATTTTTAATTGAAAATATATGTATTGTGTTGTTGGTAACCTGTTTGTATCTTCGGTATGGAAGTCGTGTGACGGTCGCATAGCGCAGTCACGGGCAGGTTAAGTTTCCGCTCATAGTCGCCTTGACGAAAAAATTCTTCACACACCTTCAAGCTCCACTTTCTACTAATCTCCCAGGGCCGACATGGATTGGATATGTCTGCACATTTCAGAGCGATTTGTAGCACTAGATGGCGATGCTCGCTTTTTCTCATATCCAACGTATTATTGTCCAAATGAGTCTGTCAAAGAGATAAAATAATTAATTTATGCAGTATTATTAAAAATAAGCTTTCGAAGCTCAAATATTTTGTTAACAGTTATTTAAAACCAATTAATCTCTTTCAAATGAAGTATGTTAAAATACAGCAATGGTAACGTATAAGTTGTTTTTTATTAGACGAGTAAAGATCATCATCTGAAACTTTTCTGTAGAAAATGTTAAAAAGTTTATACAGAACAACATTAGAAGTAATATTATCTTGTTTTATTCGTTTTTTCTATAGTCGAGTTTTGTTTGTGAACTTCACATTTATTAAATTATTTTAGGGGTGTATTTTCGTCATGAAGTATTTGGGTAAATATTACTAGAAATTATTACTTTACAAGTGGTTGATCAATTCACTTGTATCAATACCAGTATTATCAAAGTATAAGAAATGGTTTAGATATAATATTAAAATAAATACGCGGTAATCTATCCATATATATATATATACGTGAAGCAAAAACTCTTTTTACGAAATATACCCGGCGGAGGAGCATGAAACTCGGCACACTTATAGTTTATATAAGGAAGGAGTGCAGAATGTTAACATCTTTTTAAATTGATGCATAAAAGTACATTAAATTAATAAAATGTACGTGGGTTTAGTATTTTCATTTCTTGGGTTTGGTAACAAGGCAAAGCGCGGCGTTGAGTTCCTCCACTCGACACACAATGCCCCAATTCGGCGGAAAGTGGGGAACGGAATTGTTGAAAGAGAATGGAGTGTCTTAACACTAGGTTCTCTGGTTCCCTCTGCCTACCCTGCTATATGCGGGTTACACCGTGAAGTTAAAAAAAAATAACAATAAAATAAAATAAATGTTATACACACAATACCATTTGACATCCATGTTTATACAAAATGACATTTACATTGACAACGCGTTGTTAACGCGTCAACGGGGACCCTTTTCACCGTAGCTCGATATAAAATGTTTTATATTTTATTCAATCACTTACACAATAAATCTCTAGACATATAATAAATTATAATCCCAGGTAAGTGGGATATCTCTGAGATTTAACGTATAGGACACTAAGTGTAAAAATATGCTTTTATTGTATGCGTAGCCCACTTTTCTAGTTTAGGATTGCTCAGAAAGTGCGTAATGATTCATAAACAACTCACACAATTTTTAGGATACGTCGCTCTTATCTGATAAAAGATATAAAGCATGATGGAAGACATTAATGAGAAATATGTAATTTTATCACAGAATTTATAAACAAAAGAACACACCAGAAATTTAAACACCACAACAAATATAATATTTAACATGAGCCAAAAGTAATATATGTTACCTATGCATTATATTTATAAATTAGATGGTAAAGTAATCTTGGCTAATTCTGTGTAAAAAAAGACACGTCGCGTTTAGATTTTTAAGCAAAGTTCTTACTAGTTCTAGACATGAACATTGAAATTTATAAAAATAAAAACAATAACTTGATATAGCTGGGTAATGTAATTAACATTACCTCCATTACAACGCGCAGTCGGGTAATAAAGAACAAGGTAGGTTTTGTTATCTTGTAACAATCAATTATACAACGATATGTTGTATTAAACTTGAGCTACATATTTATAATTATATACGTTCATAATCTGACCTTAGAAAGGTCTAAAGTCTGAGGCAGCCTCAGAAGCAACTAGCACATGAATGCGAAAAATTATTATATCTGTATTGTGATATGAATGTTAATAGAAATCAATGAAATAAATGTTTTAGTTTATTTGCGGCGTGAGACTATGGTGGCTCAGTGGCACGGCGTAATTGTGAACAGCTTCATTTCCCCGTTCTAGTAAGAAAAAACGCAGGGTTCCGACACTCAACACGCCATGTCTGGAATTTTTCCATCGAATTTATAATTTACTAAGCAAAGAACCACTATTAGATAAAAGTAGCAAAAATTTCAAATTTATTTAGCAAAAATTTAAGAAAAACTGCGATGACGCCCGCTGCCGACCGAGGCTAATTTAGTCCTAATACAATATTTCTAAGAGATATAAAATGATCACGATACATACTAAAAGACTTGAAAGTATATGTCAAGCTGATGTTATGCTGTATAAAAATTAATGTCAATTCTAAACCTATTTAGAATTATAATTCAACATGTTTTTCAAGATTTCTGTAAATTCCAACGCCAAAGGGCCAAAATGGGGGGTAAATATTTTTATGAAAGAAAAATAATCCGATTTCTTTGATTCTTGAAAGTTAGACTTATCATCTAAATACATTAAGTGTATAAGCATTTTTGCAAATTCTGAAACTCAAATAATAAATACAATTTTACACAGACTATGAAATCGAAAAATCCACAGAGCCTCTCTTACTTAGCAAATGACAGCCTTGGGCTCATTATAATTACCCGTGCCCTTTTTAGACTATTTGCTTGCAAACAATGTTGACAATTTTATTATACAAAAAGACCCAGGCCAAATGCCATTCGTAGTGCCATCCTCATTGATGCGATTTAAGCCCTGGTGACATCCCTGATACATATATGGTAGCTGTCTTTGGACAACGGGAACGACTTTTTGCTAATAAGGAGTATTTGTATGCCATGTTTAAGTAACTATCAAGGTACATTTCTATACGATATTTTAGGTGTGAAGGTACCCCATTATAAGTAAAATCGCCGTTGCCACCATAAACCTGTTATATGGCTAGTTGACAAATCAGCACACCGAGATTATTGATATCGTCTATCTGCGCAGGATTTAAAGATCGTGATGAGAGAAAAGTTAATCGTTCCTATACGACTAACGACATGCATATCGCTATCATGTTCTTGCTCTTTACAATAATGGAGAGCATGATAAACAGCCAACTACAGGTTTATCTAGTGGATCACTGGTTGATCAATATACTTCCATTATGGTCACCCATTCGGCGAACTTCTGGTTTACCTAACCCACTTCTGGGTTTCTGCTATCTATAGCAAGGGAGACAGCATGGTACATTCTGTCTGGCCATGGCGAAGGCTTTCGATCATGTGAGACACAGGGCGCATCTTGCAAAACTTTCATCATATGGGCGGGCTTCCCGAGAATGTATGTGCAAAGCACCAAGGACGGTATTAAAAAATTAAGAAGCTTTGTTACTGTAAACTTTCATTTATCAGATGTAGATTTTGCGCGAAAGAGTAACATACATCCATCCATACTCAAACTTTCGCATTTGTAATATTAGTTGAGTTTTAGAGTATAGATAGGTATTTACTGCAGTGACCTCGAGTTGTTAGAATGAACTGTGTAGAGAGAATCAGTAATAGACCTTATTTGGGCCATGGACATTTTTAAGCACGGAGCCATGACAACGTACATATTATAAGATGATCTAGGTCTCACATAACATATTTTTCTCTTCTTATTTTGTTTATTTATTACAAACATGTTGAAAAGTACAAGAAAGGATATTGATGTACGAAAATATAATAAAGAACTTATTAAACATCAATGAGCGAGAAACAATTTATTAAATATAGTTATGTTATTTTTAAAAAAATCTTTTAATACTAATTTAAAAAAATACTAAAGTTATAAGAAGTTTTTACTTACTTAGCAGTTTTTATTTCTATGGAGATTATACTTTACCATATACCTATTGAAATACCTATTTTTAAATCGGTTAATGTAAGGCTATTTAAAGATTTCTTGCTGGCTTTCTAAATTTTTGTTTAAAATGAAGTAAAAGTAACATAAAATGTTTTAACAAACCTTTTCGGAAAACGTATAGAAAGCATGGCTTAAAAGCGCGATTGGATGCTTTCCAGCAGGCACGAGTTCGGGTTCCGGTACATTCAAGTTTTTACGTTTTCTAATAATGTTTTTCGTTAGTATTGCGTTTCGTCTACGAGAATCTCGAAGATCATTCAAATGTTACTATGCATCCTTTTGAATTTTTTGTTGTCCTCATTTAAAAAAAAAACAATCAGTAAAAATATTTACTGATACAATAGTATTAACAACATATAATTCAATAATGCACATAAAAGTTTAGTAGCTACTCCTTCTGAATTAATTTTATAAAATATATGCTGTCTTTAGGTCCTATTCACAAACTACTTTCTTACTTACTTCTTCCTGCCAAACATGATCATAGTTACAATACGTCTGCAAATTTTTTATCTACTTAGGTAATTTATGTGTGTCATATACCACAAATATTATTCTGTCTATCTTGTAATTTAAAGTAATATAACGAGCACTGAATACAATATGCATACATGACATATTGCTTAACTGTGGCCGATTAGTTTAGTCGTTCGAGTCGAGTGCGACATGCTTTGAAGTCGCGAAACTTGTTGCGAAAGCGTTATCTATAGGCCATATTCTAAACGAGCATATGTGAATGAACTACTCACGATCTGACATACTGTGCCATGTAAGATATGTTTACATTAATCAAGGTATTTAATTCTGTAATTGTTGCATGCGATATTAGTAACGGTGAAGTCAACTACAATTAATTTGTTTTACGATTATCGATTTGTCTGATACTATTTAGTTATTTATGATGTGGTTTTTATAATAAACAATTGTAAGATCCACCTTGCAAATTATAAATTAGTTAAACCACAAAAAATAAGAATAAAATACATTCGAATAGAAAATTGATTAAAGAGAACCATTACAAATAGATATAACATTGTGGAATATTACGTTTTGTTCACTGAAATGAAACAAGAAAATTGTTTGCATATTTATAATCTCTTGATCCTCTCTGCGTGGAAATATTGGTCCTTGTGGTGTGTATTTATAGAAATTCTAAAGTATTAACATTTTTGTTCACATTTACACGTGCTCTAGAGACGGTATAAAGCTTATTGTTAAAATACAGTTCTTTGTGTTTGTCCCTTTGTTAAATTCTATACAATATTTAATAAAATAAGTTTGTAGTAAGACATAAATATTTTTTGTAATATGAATAACTAATTTTAAAGTAGAAGGGACATACTTTTCAGAAATTAAATTATTGTTTAATATTTGTTTACTAGCTAGGTCAAAGTGTTGAAGTACACTTATCATTTTATCATTTTATTTTTACGTTTTTATTGTATAACTAGCTCTCCGCCCGCAGCTTCGCCCGCGTGGAATTCGGCTATATCGCGCGACATGGTAAGGAGTAGCCTATAGTCTTTCCCACGGTCTAGGCTATTTGTCAATTTTTTTTTCGCGATAAAAAGTATCTTATGTCCTTTCTCAACTTCAGTTCTACCTTCATACCGAACTTCATCAAAATCGGTCCAGTGGCTTAGGCGTGAAAGCGTAACAGACAGACAGACGGACAGAGTTACTTTCGCATTTATAATATTAGTAAGGATATCAACATTTCTTGTAACCAAATAGTCTAACAAGATGCACGGGTAATTATAATGATATCTTATATTTTTTATTATTATTTGATATTTTTTTATATTTGATAAGTATGCAAAATAGTTGAATACTTATCAAAGTCGATGACGATGCAATAATATGCAACTAAAAATAAAAAAAAATGTTAAATAAAACTAAAAAGGAAATAAATTATAGTTTAAAAAGACATAAAAACACGCTTTTGGGTAAAAATATATTTTTATTTTTTTATAAGATTTTTCACAAAACTGTGTATTTTATTTTTGTATTTCGACAAATACTAATATTCTGGGCATGTTGAAATATTGAAATACGTCAAACTAATAAAATAAATATAGTGATTGGAGATAAGTGTTTATTAAAAAAAATAAGTATGTCTATATGGATTTAAAAAATGAATAGCTTATAGTCAAATTATTCCGCATCGAATGGCCAGAGTTCCATTAGAATACGTTCAGGTTTGACGAACAAAGAAAAAGCTTTTTACATATATGTATATATATATATTATGGGACAAGAAAATGTCCATCACGCTGAACAACATTTTTAAGACACTTTTGATATAATATTTAATGATTACTTTTTAGTTGTAATGATGTTCCAGGTATTTTATTTTTGTTCGCCCACAAAAAGCTCCCGTCAGCACAAACAAGTTTTGTTAACATACAATTTTCAAGTCTTTTAGAGTTCCATATTTATATCTATTCACCAACAACATTGGGTCATGTCATCGAAATTAGTTATTTTGATTTTTAGATTTTATAGGTTGGAAGGTACCGACGATTAACGAAGCTCAGGATCTGAGAGTAAACATAAACAGGTCAAAATTGCAGCTGCATGACAGCGTCTCAGACGCAATGAGGGCGCAATGACGAAAATCATAGTAGAGTACAATATGAAGATGCCCGTAAAAGGTATGAACAAAGCAGTTATATCCTTTATTATACTTTCTACATCCCAAACTCCTGACGATGATTTTAATAATATTCATTTATTGGTAAGAAAAGGCAACTAAAATATTTAGATTCTCTTAGGAACTACTTACTAATATATAATTATATCTAGTTAAATAAAAAGAAAAAAATAATGTCGAATATACAAAAAGTCAACAAAATGTACAAATCACATGTTCGCAGTATTCAGAAAAGCCATTATAAAAAACTGACATTCTATAAAATTTCTTGCAGTAAACAAAACAACAACGACTAAAAATTAAATATGATTAACATCTAGCTTATGTAAGTAAAGTATGGCTATGACTTTATAAGGAAATCTGTGAAAATATAATCTACGAAACGCACAACTGGCTTTGACATTTAGTTTAGTTAGTGAGTTTAATCGTCGATTGTATCTGCACAACGGCTATAGAAATACAACGATTTTATGAATTACGAGATAGGTATGTTTCAATAAAACATTATTACTATATGAATTCAAAATTAATGTTTATATATTCGCCGATCTTATAATCTTGTAGCTTATACTGCTGGATTGGTTTACGCTGGTCGTACTTTAAAACCCAAGAGCATTGGCACACTTTCATTACAGCTTTGGCACTGAGTCATTGAATATTATTCAATAAAATTAATTATAATTGATAAAAAAAAGAAAGATATCAAGAGGATTAAAAATCATGTAATACAAGTTTATTTATTTAATGCTTAAATATTTAATGCATAGCAGCTATTATTATTTTTATTATTTCATGAATAAATAAAAATAATAATATTTTGTATGCCGAAACCCAACAGTTAAACTACATATAACCTTGGTTAGGAATAGACGATAGCATAAAGCATGGGCTTGTGGACGCGAGACCAGCATCTTATTAAGTCCAGAGAGTACGTAAATTTTGAATGGATTTCACAGAATGTAATATTTCTGAAAGCTTTACATTTTTGAAGTAAAATGTCTAAAGCGCCGTTAGATGAAGTATGTATACTGTAGTTACCTTCACGTGAAATATAATATAAATGTTGTGTATCTACATGTATACAAATAAAGTTCAATCTTTTACGTGAAAAGTTCTGTGTGTATACTTTGCATTGTTCTTTAAATCGTGTTAGTTTTATTTCAATTGTTTAGTTGTTCGATTTAGGTTCATGGAAAATCAACTAAATATAAATACGACGTTAAATCAACGTAATTGAATTATATCTTAGTTATTATTTAAAGCAATTTATATTTATATTTCGTACTGAGCTTTCCAAGTCGTAATATATTTTAAGTATAAATTTTAAATGAAACTTTTACAATATACAGACTAAGGAATTTTTGTTTTTAATATAACAATGAGTTCTAATTTTTCACCTCTTTTGTCAATCCTGATGACTGTGTCTGACTGTACTTTTATATTACGAAATTAGGTTTTTCCTGCTATAAATATCTATAACTTAATGAAATGAAAATTACATATGTTACAATTTGAAGAAAAAGATAAAGAGTACAAAACTACGTATGTGGGTCAATGAAATCTAGAATATTAATAACACGAACTAGAAACCTGTTTTTTGTTTTAAATGATCCCAGTGAAATGATGGCCTGTTTCGTTTCGAGCAAAACGTTTCTCGGTAAATATGTATTTATGTATGTATATGATAGACTTGTCAATCGGTGTTAGTTTATAGGGCACAGACATTTTAGCAATAACATAACTCGACAGGCTAATGTGTGCGCTTAACCACAGTTAGCGTAACTAATCGCACTTCTACCTAAGCTTTTAGTTTAAACAAATTCAATTTGTATAAAGTTTCAGCATAAGTAATTTGTTTTGTGAAAAAAGTTAAAAGTACATATTGGTAGCACTGCTTCCTTGTGAAATATTCTTTTGATTACTTATTTAAAGGAGTGTGATGCGGAAATTATTTTGCTATAATAGGTAATGGGGGTTTTACAATTTATCCTTTTTCCTTTTTTTTACAGGATTCCGGGTAAGGCGTTAAGTGTTCGAAAGGTACTAAAACTAATATACATTAATAGTTATAAAATTTTCAACAAGATGTATATGTCTAAACTACATTTTTTGGCTACTAATATTATTTCACTTGGTAATTATTATTTCAATACTGACATCTTATGTTGATTGACGATTTGAAAGTGCTTGTAATATTCTACTTGAATAAAGAATAGATTGATTTTTACCCTTATTGACAGTGCATGTAAAGCGAAAGAATGAAAATTAAAAATATGTTCACTATTATTAATATATTAATATTTAACTATTCTATTCGTGAAAGGCTAGGCTATCAGTTCAAAAAATATGCACCGAATAAAGATTTCTGCTTTGCCTCTATCAGGAATATTCTAATATTTAAAGCACGGAGAATACAAAAACGATATACCGTGGTACAACTTATGTTAGTTTTTAAAAAACTTAAAGTTAATATCACTTTACTTGTCAACGTCTGTTGAGGAACTCTTAAGCCAAAAAAGTATGGATGAATTATTATATAAAAAATCTAGTCGTTATATAAATATTCTAATTTGACGTTAAAAGGCGTTTGTTAAGGGTCCTCCCTTAACAAACGCCAAAAAACCGTTTTTTTGTGATTTTTTTTGGGATACAATAAATGAGTCTAGCGAACTTTTCAGATTATTTTATTACATATTTAAATTTTATAAAAATTTATTATTTATATTGTAACCGTCATATATCTTCTATGTGAACCAAGAAAAAATTTAAAAAAACATTAAATTTATATTTTTTTTCGTCTTTGAAAGTTAAAAGGTGCTTGGTGTAAAAAAGTCAAAAAGTCGACAGTGTGTGATTTTTTTTAGTAAAAAAAACTTTTTGTAATATGTAAAAAAATCATCTGAAAAATTCGCTTGACTCACTTATTAATTTAAACCATAAAAAAAACCCCAAAAAGAAACGGTTTTTTCGATCCTCCTAAAACCGAATCCTCCCTTAAGTTTCTCGCCAGCTTTTGTTATCAAAACTGCCTTTCAAACCAGCTTCCTTATAGACTTCATTACCGACTCAGAAACGCTTGCAAAAATTTATTAAATAAAAGAAAGACAGACTATCTAATTTCACAATATTATAATACACGCAGTAGCTATCTCAGGATATAACTAAATTTACACTTATGTATAGGTTCAATTGTTATGTTAATTTAAAGATAATCTTGTAACCAATTCTGTTACATATGATGTATACTTTTATGATATCTTTTGCGATAAAATTGTATAGTAAAAAGTTGACACATTACAGGCTGTCCATCATGAAATAGCAGTATGTGTATAATAATGTATCAATGTGTATCATTTAGACATGATTGGGCGGGTATGCTACAATAGAATTAATTAAGCTACCCCGACATTAGTATGTACCTGTTAATATAATGATTCGTTACGTTCATCCAACTGTGAATATCCTAAACCTCATTAAGCTTAGTAAAATACTCCATAGAATGTTTTAATAAAGTTGAGCAGTGCTTTAAATTTTAATAAAGCTGAGCATCTGCAACGTTTGTTTTGTACTTCTATGTGCACAGAATATATTTAATGTATATTAATTCGTTCCTATTTTTCACTTTTTAGAATGTGGTATTTCTACTGTGTTCACATATTTTTAAATTTTAAATTTCATCATAAGCTAAATGGTACCAAGTATTTTCTGTTCGTAGTGTTTTATAAACTTTGATTTAAAGACGAAAAAGATACATACTACTTTATCTGTACTTCCTTCTCAATAGAAACAAAGAAAACCTTTTATTTATATCGACATGTCATATGGTAAAATTTATATTTGTATTTTAAGTAGACAATAAACGTTTAGATGTTCATTGCTTATGCAAATATGTCTTATATATTCAGTACCCATCTTTCCTTTCTTTATCTGTTAGATTACTGCTCAGAGAGTTATAAAATCAATTTTTAATTTCAAGTTTTCACTTTTTGTGGAAATAAGCGGAGAAAAACGATGTAGTATTTTCACAAAAATGTGTCAAAACGGCAAACAGGTTAAATTTTAATCTAAAAATATATACAAATTATGAAGATCTCAATAATACTTAATGGAAATAATAAAACATAATGTAAAATAAGATTCATAGTTAGAATCTGCACTTGTGCTTTTTAATCCTTCGTATTTACTTTAACGGGAGTTTTAAATCTGTCAAAGGACTTTTCATAAAATATTAAAGCTAGAACTCGAGAACCAGCGGCTTCACTACTCTTTGGTGGCTTTCTATTATGTATAAATATTTTTCACCGCTGCATCGGTTGATTTCTTTGTGTTACATGGCGATTGACAAAATTATTAAAAATCACATGTTAACTGGAAAGGTTTTTTTATTTTATTACCATCAAAGCCGTTTTTAATTCACAAATTTTATAAACCACTATATACCGATTTCCTAAAGTTTTATAGTTTTTATGAATTTATTATATTTAAATACTTTTATTGTATGTAAGTTTGATATTTGCGAAAAGACATCAATATATTTTTTTATATTAATAACATGAGCACAAGGTATACATATATAAACGAATTAGAAGATCTTACGAGATTGGGACGGATGAAAAGACTTCACAAGGATCGCAACAAATCCTTATATGTGGTAGTTTTACCTAAGATGTTATGGATACTTTAAAAGACGCGACCAAGTTCACGTTGTAAAATTTGCTTTACATATACCAGAGTCTAAAAGAAGCTTTTTTTAATAATGTTTAGTAGTATACCTTATGTCAACTTTCTATATTTTCATATTACTTAACTAAGCTTAGGAAATAAGATAAAATTATGTTCCAAGGAGAGTCAGAATATTTTATTTGCCTATTTCTTACTAATGAATTAATAATATTTATTTAATATCGCTAGAAATTTAACCAAGCCCAATTGTCTAAGGTGACAACTCAGAACAGCCCATCTTGACTTAGAAGAGATAGGAGATTGAAACAATAAAAGAAGAAGACAATTTTCAATATTTTTACATAGTTTAAAGTATATTTAATTGACAATTAATAAAACATTCCTTGGTAAGTGAGTGGATGAAATAAGGAGACGCATGTGAAAATATCTTCGTTGTGTATTCAAGTCAGGATCATACGCTAAAATACGGTCAGCGGGGAGCAAACAACTCTTTTTAGGGCGCCGCGCCGCCACGTAATAGTATAAGAGGCTGACTTCATACGAACGAAAAAATATTAATATGTTCATAATGTATGTATGTAGTAACAAATAGTTCTCTCCTATATTCTTTGGCGTATTGTGACGTATGACCACTTGGATTATATAGTTCAATTTAGTAAATTTCCATATATTATAATAAGTGGGCTACTGGTGGTTAAATTCTTCGTTGGGCTTTGTCTAAAATTGGAGAAACGTAAATATATCTTTAAGTGTAAAAATTACTCTGAGTAAAAGACACTATGGCAAGACTATGTATAACTAACATAAAGTATAAACATTATTGAAATTTTAATAAGAGAAAATTCTTGTGAAATAAGCAAATGGTGACGACACATACACAGACATGCAGTGGGTTCTTCCATTTTCATAAATAATTTATCTAAACATATTTGGCATTTCCAGAAACAATACTTAGTTGTTCTATTATAATAGCAATATGAGAGACAAATTTAATGTTACGATACTTTCTAAGATCTCTAAGTCAAATACTTTGAACGATAATTTCCAAGTTCCATCTGAAAATGCCTTATGGGAACAGCTGCTCCATTGTAATCGCACTCTCATTTATAAATCTGCCATCTACCTAAATGTATTCCATACCAGTGACCGCGTTTGTGTACACGTGGATTGTTAATAGTTTTAACATTCTTTTCAAAATTTACTTGTAGTATATTGCACGTTCGTGTACAATAATAAAATCATGTCACATGTGTAAAATAAAATTCAATTTTTGATAATTATACAAGTTAATTTTAAGTAAGCTTACGTAAATAAATGTTTGGAATCAGAAAACAACGCCAATTATTTATTTTTTTAACTTAAGTCAGTGCTGGTCTCAAGATAAAAGTATCTTGAGACCAGCACGGAGGAAGCTCGGCGGACGGACGACGGAGAAAGCTCCGTTGCTTTTATCCACCTTTATAAACTCCATAACTTCTTCATTGACATTGTCGTCTAATCTTTATGCTGACGACAAGCGGATTTATTCGACTACGGCGGTAGATGATATCGCTGAGGCTATAAAGAGAGTCAATTTCAACTTCAATATTATGAATAACTGTAACAAATCATCCTTGGTAACTAAGCTACTCTTCAGATATGATCATTCGTTTTTTCCCTTTGTAATGCTTAACACTTGCAAGATGGAGTTTAGAGGTACTGTGAAGAATCTGGGTATATAAATAAGTAAGTTCTCTGATATGGGTTTCACAAAGTGCAGATTTAAGTCATAAGATATTTTTTTTCTATAGGGAAGGTGAAGATGGAAAAATCTACGATTAGTTACGACTAAATAAAGCTTGAATGCCTCCAAAATTTGATAAAAAGATTTATTTTTGGTTTGAGGACGTGCGATAATATTTCTGTATATCGAGTTCGGTTAAAATGGCTGACCATCAAACGTCGATGCAATTTTTACTCTCTTAGCCGTTTTTTCTACTCGTATCGTATTCTACTCTTTATCTACCGTCAACTCCATTATAGTCCAATATATCAAAGAATGATTTAATTTCCTTGGTTCAGATTCTCAATCTTCGTTCAAAATATGACAATGTATTCAAGTTGCCACTGTGCTGCAATAAATGTTAGTGAATCGTTTACTATTAAGACAGTAAAGCTGTGAAATGAACTGCTGCTTTCCATAAGGCAGTCAACTTCTCTAAGTATATGTATTTAAACATCGACTCAAGATTACTTTTAGTGATAAGGCACCGCCTTTGCCTTACCTTATGTAAAATTTGAAATATTTCTTATTAGTTGGTAACATTTTTAACCATATTTCATACTTACGAGAAAATAATTTATAGTTAAATGTAACAAAGAGAAGTTGCTAGAATAATTTATATTTCAATTGAGATTGATTGATGGTTTTTGCATATTAAGAATTTTTTTTCACTAATTACAACATCAACTAGGTCTTCTCTTAATAGCATAACCATATAAAAACGCATTATTGTAAATACTATTTGTTACAGTTTAGTCAATGATTAATTAGTTTCATTACTAGATTGACATATGAACAAAAGTATGAGACTCAAATTCGATTTCTTACGATTTTATTATGTGATGCCAGAAAAAAAATAGTAATAATATATTCGATGCAAGTATGACTGTAAGTGAATAAGGTGAAGATGTTCCTCAATACAAACGTAATGATTCTAAGAGCTTACACGATGAAAAGTGTAAATGTATTGTGCCTACGTATGATGATTATGATGTTATTAATGTAAGCGAAAATCACTGTCCATATTGGCACTTAAAAACAACCCGATATTCGATATGTTACTTAGTATACTAATAAACTATTATATATTTCTGTCACCATCCAAACTTAGCGCTGTAATCTCACCTCAATAACTAATGTGAATATTGTAATAGTATAATATGTACTTATACTAAGTTGCCCTTTTAATACAACAACCACAAGACATCCAGGCAAAATGATGACCCCGACGTGATTCGTGATTCAGGTAGTCTATACGAAGTCATAAGGATATTATAAAATGACCAGTGAAAATAAAACACCCTCAGCCGGCACAGCATCCGAGTTAGCAACAGTCACAGTATCATCCAGAATTTCGGAATTTTGGTGTGATCAAGCTTGCTTATGGTTTTTGCAATGTGAAGCCATATTAACACCCCAAAAACTAAGCGACGAAGCAAAGTTCAACTTAGAACTTAGACCCTGAAATCGAGATTATTAGCAGTGTATAAAGAATCTGAAAATCGGCAACTCCAAAAATTTTTGAGTGAAATCGACATTAGCGATGAGAAACCATCTCAACTTTTGAGACAAAATACGCAGGACCAGAAAAACTAAATAAGGTGCAGTCTGCAGCGGATGTCTGCACCCTCTTACCATCCCACCGCCTGTGCGTGACCGACTTAAACAGTGGTCTACGTTTTTTGGTGGACACGGGAGCCAAAGTTTCTGTTTTGCCAGCCGGAAAAATACCCTATGCACATAGTGAAAGTGACAATTATAGACTATATGCCGCAAACGGAAATTAAATACGAACATATGGAACTAAACGTTTAGAGTTAAATTTAAAATTAAGAAGACCTCATGCTTGGAATTTTGTACTCGCGGACGTAAAACAGCCGATCCTTGGTGCCGATTTTTTGGATCACCACAAACTCTTAGTAGATGTCAGCGGTCAAAAACTTATCGATTTTGTTACCAGTCTAAACGTTATTGGGTCTATGGTAAATTGTAAACAAGACACTATCAAAACAATACAAGTCACCAACCCATACTACGATTTATTGTCAAATTATCCCGATATAACAAAACCTATGTGCTATAAAAATGTGCCAAAACATAACGTTATGCGTCACATCGAGACTACTGGACCTCCTGTCTTCGCCCGCGCTCGACCTCTTTCCTTTCCGCGGACAAATATATGAAAGTCAAGAAAGAGTTCGAATATATGCAAGAAATAGACTTTCGAAGAGTTGTTGGGTCAGTCCACTTCACGTTGTTGCTAAAAAGAACGGTGAAATATGACCCTGCGGCTTATGCACTCATCCACTTCCATGGGTTGACTGGTAGAGATCTCTTTTTTTTAGTGATAAGTCCATCTTTGTGTACTAAACTTTATGTTTGTCTTTCTTTTATGTTGTTTAAGTGCAATAAAGAACATATAATATAATTTAGACAATCACTTAGCTAAGCATAGGTTATCGAGTTTCTAAATAATTATCTAAATTTTATGCGCAATTTCATTACATTTAAAGGACTAGGTAATATTACACGTCAGCAAATAAACGTGAGTAAATGTAAAGTAGTAGTCTTAAATATTGACTGATTCATGCGGTGCTCATTTTTTTAACAATATTATCTCAAGAATAATTTCTTCTCCATTCTCTTTGCATGCATAAGATTTGACTTGTGATTATGTCGGGACTGTTGATTAAACAAATTATTAGAAATTGTTGGTTCGAAAACTGATCTATTATTATAAAATTAATTAGGATTCCGACCCATTTAGTGAATGAAGAAGTGTCAATTTATTGTTGTGACAAAATTGGAAACTATAGAAATAGTAGAGAATAATAATATTAATTAGTTGTATATGTTATACGTCACCAGTGACTCCAGATCTATTGGTTATTCAAATTATATCCGAAAGCAAGTCGATCATGTAATTACTAATTGATCTATTGTGCAAATTGTGGTTAACCAAGCAGATAACTTCAATTAAGTGAAAATCTATTACAGTATTAATATACGATCGTAGCAACTAAGCGAATGCTTAGTTGTTATGATATACATAATTGGAATTCAAAAGTGAAATATAAGATGCATTCTCCGAAAATCGTTTCGAGTCAAACGCGACAGTATTTCGTTCTCTGGTCCCATTCAGTTAACGGCTACCTTAATATACTTTCCCCTGTAAATTGTATTCAACTGTTACAAGAGAACACACGTGTCCGAATGGTAAATATAAATACTCGATTTTCAGAGTTGGCCAAGTGCACTCTATTAAAAGTATAAGAATGTGAAGATTAGAGAAATAAGTTACATTAAACATAATCACCTATTCGGAAGTTAACAAGCAATATTTTCTCTGTAACTTTTTTTTGTACTGTGGGAAATGCTGTTGACCTTGTTGGTCTTGCATCGAGGAAAGAGTGTATTCAGTCCCTGCGAAATGCAAACTTTAGGTGGGTACTTCAGAGGATGTCTTCAGTTGCAAGTGCGTCCACTGCAGGAATCGAACGTCGCGCTGCTGGTAACGGGGTAATTGTGAGGTGTATCCTAATTATATGTTCTACACATTCCGGTGAGGCCTTAACAACTTTGCATAATCTAATTCTGCACTCCTTCTCCACACAAACTACAATTGTGATAAATTTCATGCTCCTCCGTCCGTATTTCGTACAGTGTTTGTTTCACGTATTAATATATCGACTATAGACCTCTCTGACGCGTAAACCACACAATGAACGTGTATGTCAAACTCATGATAGTGTATTTCTAATACATTATTATGAAAAAATAATGATTTTTTACACTCTTCCATGTAAATTTCATAGTCGGAAGGTCCGCGTAATTTTCGTAAAAACTAACTTTAATATTACTTAAACTAATCCAACAACAAGTTTTTGCTTCACGTACATTATTTCTATATGCTAATATGTGAAACAAAACTTTATCCCGCATAGCAGAGTAGTCAGGGAGAACCCCACTGGGTTCTCCCTTCTGGTTCTTGACACTCCAAGACACTCCGTTCTTCACGTTCAATTTTTTACAATGGAGTTTTAAAAAATCTTTACCTAATAGTACAGTGAAACATTTTTCTTTGCCTTTTGATATAATAAAAAACACGTGTGAAAATAAGAATAATTTACAGTTAAGTTTTGTTTCACAGAGTTAATATTGTATTTCAAATTTATTTATAAATTCAAATCTCTATTCATAAAACAGGCTAAGTTAAATGTTATATCATAGTATATCTACATCTACAGGTTGATATTCAATATGTGTATTAGCATAATAGTGTGATCATAACAACAATATAAATAATTAATTTACACTTCGTAAGGTTCGTAAATAGATTTAGTTTCTTACCTTGAACTGCGTTAAAAATTCTAACTGCCTGGTTATATCTGTAGCCAAGATAAGTGAGCTGATTTGTTTTTCAATTTGAGGTCGAATGTCATAGCCCTCGAACAGACGACTTTCTATGATGCAGCTCACGGCCGAGCGCCAATGATGATTTTCCAGGACAGATGTATTCTAGTAAAAATAATAATATTATCAGCTATAATTTCATCAAAATAATTTTATTAGGTAAATACTTAAGTAATATTTAAATAGCGTTAATAATGATAAAGAGGTTAACTTAATGGAAATATCACATGCCCAACAATTTTGTTTTTTATCTGATCAATGCCCTAGTTCGGCCAAAAAAACTTGAAATCTAATAAAACAAACGGTAGAACTTAATATTAGCAGGAGTAAGTCTGTATCCAAATTATAAGAAAAGCTTGGCGAGTCGTATGAAGTTATTGAGCGGGTCGCATGTGGCCGGGAGCCGCGGGTTGCTTACCACTTCCTTAGATGATTGATACGAAGAATGTTGTGATGACTGGTAAATAAGATTTATTGAATTATCATTATTATATTTGTTTTTAATAAAACCTTTTAAATAATACTATTTTTTTCAATTAATTTATTAGATGCCACCATGGCGTGCGCAGTGGGACAGCGTCGGACTATAAGCGCGAGTGGGTTTAAATTATTTTCAATCCTCGGCTATGGTTAGACAAAGCGCGGCGTTGAGTTGTTGGGCATTCAACACGCAATGCCTCGAAATCAGGTGGAAAGAGGAGAACAGAGCGTCTTGCCCTTGATCTCTCTCTGTCTACCTACCGACAAGTCCATATGAGTCGGACTGTTTAATCATTGTATCTCATGGAGAGCCGAGTTTCTTTTAATATATGTAGTTTTACAATAATTTTACTTTTAACAAAGACCTTATTTCATATAATATTGTAAAACTAACCAACAGTTTTACCTTAAATAAATTAAAAATAACATTTTATATAAAATGTCTTTTGTGGAATTTCACTTCTATTAGTAATACGCGTAGCGTATGACAATATTTACTTTGTTTTTATTTTTTTTCTTTTGTTGAGATGTATGTAATTAATAAGCAAAATGACATTGAATTGAATATTCAATTGAATTGAAAAAACTTCGAAGAAGAGTCAGAACCGTGTCCGGGTGTCGCCGACAGCATAGTGTTTGGGGGTACCCGACCGTTATCATGTTACATTTTTAATCACAGCATTCCATATGTACAAGAATTGTTATTTATACTTTTACAATTTTTAAATAAATAAACTTTACTAAAACCCTGAATACCAAACAAGTATAAAAAAATGCTTATTACTCTTAATAACCACCGATGAAATTTGACAAGAGTGATGATTTTTTTTTGGCGAAAATAAAACATTCTCTCACGATTAATTTACTCAGCGACCGCACCGCGATCAAACTTCATTTGTTTCTACTCTAGAGAAGGTACATCTATACATAATTCTCTGTCTACGCAATGCGTTTAGTTTCTTACCGTGTCCCCGCCCTTCTCCTAAATAATAATTAGGGATAGTAATCATTAAGCTCTAAGAAAAAAAAAAGGTAAAGTTTCTCTTTTTAATATGTATCATTCTAATACTATCGTCGACTTTTAAAGTACAAGAATTTGAATAGAATTTTCTATAAGTATGCTACATCAAAGCAGATGTAACTGCTAATAAAAAGTTCTACTCAAGGTAACATTGAAAGCACATAGGGATTCATATCAATTGGCCACCGATAATTTAATATGAGTTTATTTCATTTTTTTGAAATTATATTAGATTTTGTGAAATAATTATATTATAATATATTGTTTTGTGACTTTATTTGTAAGTTTTCTCTTAAATTTTAAACAAGAAATAAATAAACATTACGTGCTGTCTTAATTTTACGACGAAAACTTTTAGGTATTATACAATAACGTGATCTAAATTCTGTTATAAGATAAGCTACCCGATATAGATATAAGCCCTTAAATATTTTTAACGATGACGCTACGCTCTTCTTACCTAAATTTCCACCCTAATAAGTTATGTCAAAGACCGAAGGCCTTGAGGACCGCTCAATATCTTAACGTGTTAAAAGTAGAAATCTCCTATATATATTAAACTCTTTATATAAAAATTGAAATCTATGATATTTTTAATTACATTATAATCTAAAGTGTATACTGTAATTAAAATAAAGTTTAGCTTCATTGATGGAAAGAGTCACACAATGTACAAATTTATAAATATGACACTTGCCTAATGACACCGGTGTAACATGTAAGTGAGGTTAGCCACTGGCAGGTGTGAGTGTTTGTATGCATGTGATTGACGTAGACAACATAAATGATATTAGATATTATATCAAGCAGATTTGGATAAACGTTGTGGTCTAAAATTATATAGTTAATTATTCATGATAATTTTTCTGCCTGTCGTGGCGCAGAGGCACGAGCGTGCGACTGTAAAACGCGACAGATTGTGGGTTCGATTCCCACTCCAGGAAATGTAAAATTTAGTATTTTGATTTCTTGGGTTTGGTAACAAGGCAAAGCGCGGTGTTGAGTTCCGCCACTCAACACGCAATGCTTCAATTAGGCGGAAAGTGGGGTACGGAATTGTTGAAAGAGAATGAAGTGTCTTAACACTAGGTTCTCTGGTTTCCTCTGCCTACCCTGCTATATGCGGGTTAAAAAAAAGAAAAAAATTTCTTCGTTACAATAATTTTATATTAAAAAAGCTAAGGCGGGCAAAGATACACATAAAATATTTCCAAATGTATACAGAGCAAGAACTAGTAAAAACGTTATTGCAAGTTCTTACTAGTATTTTTTGTATTCTACTTGTGTTTATAGAAAAAAGAACAAGTCAATTGCTTATCGATGCTTAAATTAAGGTTTAATTAGGTACTATCAGTAAGTAACCAGTAAGGCCTACTGATATTAAAATGTGTGGACGTAACGTAAACCAAGTTTCAGTTGTTGAAGCAATTATTCTGAACAAAAGCTAGAGAAGTACCACCTGCATAACATAAAGGTTATGTATCTATTAGTGACTTTCGTTACTTAGTCAGGTTACAAAAAGCGTGTCGTTGTGCTCTGCTACAAATATGCAATGTCTTTAAAAATAAGGAGAGTACCTAGAACGTTGACCATATTATGCAAAGTATGCGATGCATTTCTACAAAGAATGACTCATTTAAATATTTAAAATTAAAATAACAGCTAAAATCATGTCATAGAATCATATGTGCTATATGTGTCAATAATATACTAGTACAATAGCTTGTAACGATTAATTTAACAAAGTAATGTTTTTTATATATATGCATTTCCATTTACTGAAAGAGATAGACGCAGAGAGAATGTAAAGATATAATTTTATACTAACCGAGGAAAGATGCAGTTTTCTTGTCGTCATATTTATTACATAAATATACATGTTAGTGATGGAAACAATAGCAATGGTCCACCTTATATGCAAGGCTGTGCAGGTGAATTCATTGTCATAATTATACAAGCATCACAAATCTAATAATGCAAAAATATGAGTGGCACTGATTAGATCGCTGCGTGTTGCCCAGCATAGTGACATAACTATACAACGACCTATGCTGGTTATTCCAAATTATCCGTAATTGCACAAAGTGCTCGATACGGTTTACATAACTCAAATCAGTTTTGATGCATAGTTGTTATCGTTGATGACTGGGAAACATTTCAAGTGCTAATAATGAAATATCAATCGAGTTTGACAAATTTACTACATTATTCATTAGAATCGGTAATAATAATTGATAAATAGATTTGATACGTACCTCGTAAAGTGCAGCGAGATGGTTAGAGGTCGTGATCAAGAATGGCTGGTTGACGCCAGGGTGATCCAAGTCATGTGCGATAGCGGCTAGTAGAGACGCCATAATCTCAATTGGCTCCAAGAAGTCACGAATCTAAATAATTTTAATAGCATAAGTAAAAGTACATATATGATGTGAAAGACTCTAAAATATTGAACATTTACGATCGAACCTAAAGTCGAGACAAATACGGTTATGTTTTTAAATGCTTTCCTGTCCATACTATTATTAATATATGAAAGGTTAGAAAAGGAAAAAATAAATAAGGTAGACAAAAAAAAACTATGATAGAATATAAGATTTTTAAATGCAACAAAGTTGCGGGGATTAGCTAGTTGTATAATATATTTTATTTAATATTATATAATATAATTAACAGATTATTAAGCATAAAAACATCAGCATTCAGCTTTCATGGACTCCCAACTATAGCTGGAAAGAATCGATATTATATTGAAATCATATCAATACGCTACATAAGAATATAATTTATTAACTATACATATTGTTAAAAGGTTTATTCATCTTTAAATATTAATTTAAAGAAACAATAAAATTTCATTGTGTAATGAGATAAGTATAAGATTTAAATAATCTTTGTCTTGTTTAAAGCTAGTTTTTCGAACAAGCAATGTTTCTTATTTTTTTCACTTCATTGTCTGCTCTAAAGAAAGTGTAACTTTCTTTATCTTCATCTTTTCTTTCATCATTTATCTTTAAATTGAGAGAAACCGGTTGCCTTCAAAATTAAACAAGGGGCTTCAAATATTTCTATATGTGATTTCGAATATTGCTGTGATTATAATGATAAATCACAATCAGTTACATGTAGTATATTTTAAGCAATACGGATAAGTAAAATTGATCATTGTAAATGTTAGGTATTTTGGGTTTAAATTATTTTATAATAAATTTATTTTATAATAAATTTATTCAGGAGGCATCCAGTCGTGCTACAGGCGTTCTATTGGGGAGGCCTGTATCCAGCATTGGACGTCTTCCGGCTGACGACGACGACGATAAATTTATATAATTTACAATGAATACTATTATCAAAACTTTCGACTAAATATCATAAAACATATCTACAGCGTATAATAAAGTTATTACTTCTTCTCTCAACAGATCGATGGATTACATGTTTATAAAGGAACCTTGCTTCTCTTGAACCTATTGAACGAAATTAATTCAAGTTTTGGGGTAAATTATTCAAGTTCGGGTGATGCTAACACTTGTCGTAATCGTACAAGGATAAAATACGTTGCAAAATTCAAAAAATCGTGGCATTTTTAAATGGAAATATTTTAAAAACGTTTTTATGCAAATGTGGTTACAATTTTTTAGCAAGCATTTAATTGAGATTTAAAACTATATTACACAGTAAAATTGTAGTGAAATAAAATTGGTACACACCGGAGGCAATTTTATAATAACTAGTGTTCTATTCTGCACTCCTTCTCTATATAAACTATAAGTATGCCAAATTTCATGCTCCTCCGTCCGCGTAATTTTCGTAAAAAGTGGTCCAAAGTTTTTACTTTACATATTTATATATAGATATTGTATCTTAAAACGTGTTTAGGGAAATAAAGAAATGTCATAAAATAACGTCCATTTTTAGTAGAATCGGTATATTTATACAATGTTTGTAAATAAGCCATACAGAACCTTTTAAAGGTAAAAAAATATGTTATTAACATGTCGGTTTTTTTATTACATCGATTGTATTGTTTGCTAAGTATACATAAATATATAGAAATGTCTTAAATGTTTAAAATTAAAAATATATGTATGTTTTAAAGTTGGTTAAGTATGTACTTATACTGTGTACAATTCGCTGATGACATCGAGACACTCATGGATTCAAATTATAATATATAAATATAAATTTCCCTGTATGTTATTTAGGTATATAAATTGGACGGAATCTATGAGACGTGGGTTCACCTCCCGTTTTTAATTTTTTTATGTTGTAAATATTGTTCTGATGTGGTGTCGATAAATACTACATTTATTAGCTAATTAATATTTATCGAATATTTATTACGGTGAGAGACAAGTTAGATTACATAAATCGTCTTATAGCTGAAAAATAGCCGACTCTATGGGTTTCAACAAGAGATGCAAAAGACCATATCAGGATTGAAAAATAACCAAAATTGAATTGATACGTCACGCCAAATGCGTTCGACGCGGATAGTTGCAGGCACCGCTTGTTAGTATTAACACAAACTAGCAAGACTTAAAATTTAGCAAAACAACACTTAGAATTATTTACTCTAAGCTGAAGCGGCAATTACATTTATTTATCGGAATTAATGATATTTTTAAAATTAATACACCTATTACAGTAATGATTGGAATAAATAAAAATGGAAGAATAAAAAAATACAAAGTTAATACTGTGAGACTTAAATTTTAATAGAACGCAACTTTATAACATATAGTTTATTTATATAACAATATAGGTAGAACACAAATAAATCTATTGTTGCATTGCAGTGAAAGAATTCTCAGTGTCGTTCAATTTAAAAAATGTGTTTTTATATTGGAATGGATATTTACCGACAATACAGTTACGAAACAATACACTCTGTAATATTGGACAGCATTGTGTACCAGCGTTTTGAAGTGATATATGACTTCATTTCAAAAAGGCAGGGAGATTTGTGCATTTCAATTGAAATGTTTTTATAGAAAGTAGTAGCCTGATGTGTAAAACAAACCTTACGTTAGCACCGTATTAACATGTTACTTTATATAAAAAAGCACATCTAACAAATAGCAAAAAAGCACTCTAAGTTTGTAGAAAACTAATATTTATTATAATAATGTATCACAAAACACTAAATTAGTAGTACTAGTTAGTAGTGTGAGAGATATTAGTTTTCTGCAATTATTCTACCCGATCAAAAAATGTGCGGCGAAGAGTGTAGCCACCATACTCAAACATACCTTTGTACTTGACTTAAATTAAATAAAACATAATAAAAAACATTAAATAATAATAACTGTGGAAAAACTACGTTGAAGTTCAAGTTATTTACAAGAATAAAGCTAGTCTTCATTAATGTAACGTGTATAATATATAAAATCATATCAAAATAGTATAGCCTTACAAATTATTTTTACATTAATTTTACACATTTTGTTCGTATGAAATTCAGTTTGGCAAACTTTAAATACACACAAAAAGAGTCAAATACATAAATTGGATTTGTAAAACACTTAATTAGGAGTTAAATACCTGTAAATAGAAGTCAAATTAAAAAAAAAAACTTATTAGAAAGTGCAATTAGAAACAAAACAACCGAAAAAAAATAAAATAAACGTGAAATAATTGCGCTAATTTATTTAATTCTTAATAGTTACTACGAATTTCAATATCAATGTCAGAACCAAAGCCCGTAAGAATATAAGATTTATTATTTCACTACACATTAAATCCTATATTTAATCCTATATATAATCCTATATATAATATGTGAAGCAAACATATTTATGAAAATTACGCGAACAGAGAAGAATGAAACTTGGCATACTTATATAGTTTATATTGCGAAGGAGTGCAAAATGATAGTATCTTTTTAAAATAAGACATAAAAAATATATAAAATTAATAAAATAAATATTATACACACTAGCATGGTTTGACATCCATGTTTATATAAAGTGACATACATACATACATACATACATTGCTAGGACGCGTTATTAAAGCGTCAACGGGGACACTAGTTTATATAAATTGCTATTATATAAACTAGTGTCCCCGTTGACGCTTTAATAACGCGTCCTAGCAATGTATGTATGTATGTATGTCACTTTATATAAACATGATCATTTAAATTACGCTTTGTCTGTATTTAAATAAGCTTCTTTTACTTTGATATAATTATTTAATTTATTTATCTCAAAATGTATTACTTAAAGACATTTTATTCTAAAGGCGTTTAGAAACAGATGGCATAAGGAAACTAGTCTTCACTATGTTTAAGAGTTTTAATTAGAAAATTTAAATGTGAATGTTACTTCAAAATGAAAATAAAAATAAATTAAGTAAAAATAGTAGTAAGTATTTTGATTAATTGTATAAATATCTTAACAATTCACCGACCTCTCGCGACAAAGGGATGTAATTACGAAAATATTATACCCGACAAAAACTCTTTTTAAGCAGGATATATACTACACTGATTAGAAAAAGTTATCTATCTATATATACAAAACGTTTGTGCAAGTGACTAACAGACAACGTATAAGCGAAACTGCAGGCCATAAAAGGCTGATATATCGTATTTAGGCTCCTTGAGAAGTACAGGGGAGCAGTAAGACGACTTCTCGGAATTCTACGAAAACCAGATTTCAGGTTTTGTAGTCCTCGCAAACGAAACCGCGCGATACAACTAATTCAATTATAAAATATGTCAATGACATAAGTAAATTATGAAAAGCAGGCAGTACAAAAAATAGAAAATGCAAATTAATATTGGTTAAAATTACCAATATTAATAGAAAAAATTCTAAATCAAAAGGGAAAAATTCTAAAACAAAAGGGAAATAATCAAAAGTCAGCATCAGGAAGTATCGCCATTTTCCAAGATTATTTTTTCCAGAAAAAGAATGGATTTTCGCAGGAAACTAGACAACACATTTTAACTGTTGGATATTTATCCGTTTTTTTATCCTTAGATCAGTACCTTATGTATTTAATTTTAGAAAACAAAAGTTAACTATTAATCATCATCATCAATAACCATCATAGAAAAAATATTATACTTGAGATTCTTTCACAACTTATCTAAAAACTACTAGCAATCATCTAAAAAAAAAATCTAAAAAATCTAAAAGTTCTATATTATTTTAAAAAGTTTCTAAGCATAAGAAAAGCACAAACGTACCTTTTTTTGTTGAAGAAAGCAGTGCATAGCCTGAGTGACATCGGCGGCGTGAATCGAGTTGTGGTAAGGGTTGGTGCTCCTATAACCCTGCTCGATTAAGGTGATCAGTTTGAAGACTTTTATTATGTCCAGTTTGAAATGCGTTATTAGTCCATACACGTGGAAGAGATGAATACACAGCACTGGCAAGCATCGACCTGTACAGAACATATATCTAAAGTAATGATGGTTACTCTAATCAAATTAAGTATTATATTCATTAAAACCAATAATTGCATAAAGGGAATATTAATAAAATATACAGTTTTATGATCAGATTTCAATGAAGTTAAACAAGGTCATAAATAGATATAAAAGTAATCTAACTTGCTAAAATAAGACTTGTAATTTTTTATTATTCATTGGTTCATAATTTATTTTCTTTTACGTGCTGAAGTTATATTTTCACATTAAATGTTTCAGACGATTGTATTTTTCGAGATTCACAATCAGGTAATGAGAAACTAGAGTGTAGACACCTCCTTTAGCAATCTTTCTGGTGTACTTTCAATAGGGAGTATTTATTTATTAAAATAGATTTTATTATATTTTATATTGGAACATTGTTTTTATATTTTGAAGTCAAAATATTATTAATTAGATCGTAACTCAGATCAAGTTTTATTATTTTTCACTTCGTAAATCGAAGTGCGTGTCCCACATACTTTTTAATTCTTTAAATTGAAATGGTATAAAGAATATAATTTTATTAGGAAGAAAAATATAAATATTTATTAAAATTAGAGATTAGAAGCACTGTAGTAGTGCTTGTTCTGTTACAAGGGACTAAAGTCATTTGTAGAATTCAAATGAAATTTGTTCAAATTTATGCTGTGAACATAGGAGGAAGATGCTCAATGTCCATGTTGGTAACGGAAAATAATCTCATACCTTCATGAGATCTTTTATCAATAATATTCATACAAAAACACGACAATTTATCTACTTGTCACTATTTGGCTTGTACGAATCCTGCTACTTTTTATGATCAAATATTAATTGTTTTTAGTAAATGTTGTTTTTAAAGAGATCTACACAATAAGAAAATAAATAAGTAGTAATTCTGTAAGAAAAATTATATATTTAGGTAAAGCTATAATACATTTTTTAATATGCTAACGTATAAGGCATGTTTCGGTTAAAACTACGTTGAGTTCACTTCATAGAAACATAAAGCAAAAGATAACATCTAAAAAAAAGAAAAAAAGAAATCATCAAAGATCTTAAAACGAATAAAATAAATTCTGTCAATGGATCAATATGGCATAAAATTTAAGGCAATTATTGGACAGATGCAAGATTAGTTAGACTACATTTCTATTTTAAAAAGATAGAGTTTACATATTTTTCGCTTGAAAGAATCAATCTTCTTCGAAAATTCTTTTTCTGGAGATACGGGTTTATATGTAGCCATAACGCTTCTTTGCATATGTAGACGACTGGAGATCGTGCCAATATCTTTAAGAAGAAAGAATTTTCTCTCTATGTCTTGGTGGTTTTATAGTCCACTTGAAGTGATTTTTACCATTAATATATTTTGTTGTCACCTTTGATCTTCTCATAAGGTTTAAGAACTAATGTATGGGAAAAGCGGACGTGCAGTCTCACAGGAAGGTTTCACGGGAAGTGCAAAGAAGGGGGTAAACATGATCATTTGAAAGTGCAAGCGGTCCGCGCCCAGACCCACATAACGCGTCCTTAGTTAAAGGTTAGATGTTGTGGGACCTATTGAAATACTTTTAATAAATAAGCAAAATTACACTAAATTGGAGTTTGTTTGAATAATATTGTGAAACCCAACACTTAGAACCGTGTCCGCGGTACCCGGCATCATAGTGTCCGGGCTTACCCGACAGTTATTGTGCATCATATTTAAGTATAGTGCTCAATTCTGAGTAGTAGAATGACTACCGATGAAATTTGACAGGATCGATGATTATTTTATTGGCGAAATTAAAACACTCTCTCACGACGAATTTCTGAAGGATTTATCTTAAGAACAACTCTTTACCTAAGCAATGCGTTTAGAATCTTAGAAAATAAAGTGTCTGGGGCTACCCACTATCCGGGGCAATCCGACCTTCCCCTATATGTTATTTAGTTATATAAGGCGGTGAATTTCGCAATCTAGTCCTTTCATTCTGTTCTCTAGTTGTTTAAGTCACACATAATTTCGAATAGTCATTGCCTAAGATTAAATCTATGTATAAGAAAGTAGTATTAAAGAAATTTGCTGAATGGAGTGTTATAAATATTTTAATGTAAATACGTATAAAAATATCTAAAACATTAATCATTAGAGTTGTTTTCCTTTAATTTGCATTGCATGTTAAATAAGATAAGAATCCAGGCAAATTGTATTCAAGTGAACACAAATAATTAAAATATAATTTGAAAACACCTTTCAGAAATGACATGAGCAGAAAGTGAATTTATTAAAATAACACTAAATCGTAATTTTTCCTCATATTATGTTAGTTACTTCCTCTCTTATATCTATTATACGATAAATAAATAAATATATTTTTATTTGTAACTTAGCCATTAGCAGAGTGAGCAGCTAAGAAACTGTGTACAAGGACATATAGAACATGGAAAGCAAGTCAATAATATATAATTAACGTAGGAGAGGAGATATAAGAATTGAGATATTTGTTAAATAATGTTCTTTATGCTGATATCAATCAAGCAATTAATATCCAATAAACATAATTATGTTGAATGGAAAGAAGATCTATTCCTCACGCTATTTATTAAAAATTTAGATCTAATATTTAATTTTTACACCTACTACGAGTATATACATATATACTATACTAATTCTTTACTTTACACACATTTACTTACGACTCATCTCATATTTCACATTACTCACAATTAATACAACACCTTAGCGGTTTTTGTCCATAATATACCAATAAAAAAAAATAATCGCTTTAACTAAGTCGGCCTATATTAGAACTTATTATATACATCTAATATCTGCGTCAATTCAGTTCAATTAATTTTCAATAAGTGGCCTTAATTAGGCTTCCCACTGATCTTTATCATTTATATTGAGTAAATCAATACTATAATAAAACAGTAAAAAAGGCTGTCTGTGCATTGAATTTATATACATAAAATAATTTATGATTATGATTTTTAAAATTCTTCAGTATGTCTGTTCTATTAAAATGATCATATTTTTCTGACTGGCCGGGATATATGATACAATTGATTTTGAAGCCAAACCTACACCTGATGTTGAACCATAATACTTCAACTAAACTATAACATACATTCATTTAATACCTCATTAGATATAACTGTCTAGCGCGATAGCCATTTTTCATTGACACATAGGAGATCTCAAAAATATAGAACTTGAAACATAAAGAACCGTAACAGATCAGCTAAATTATAAAATGTAAGTAAAAAGCGCATTGGTGTTTCAATATAATAAAATCATTGGAAATTAGGGCATTTGTGGCGTAGAGAGACGGCTGATAATAAATGCGGCAGTTATGTGTTCATTATCTCCTGGAGGGTATTTTAAAATGTTTACAAATTGTGTCTTTGTTTACCACCGCTCCAGTAAGACAAAGTTTGACATTGAGTTCCGCCACTCAATACATGAATATTGAATTCGAATGGAAAGTGAAGAACGACGTGTCGTGACAGTAGGTTTTCCTTGCCTACCTAATATGTAGGAAAATAATGAAATAACATCTGAATGTTTAAAGAGGTTATTGAGTCATAATGTAATAGCACCTTAATGTTCAAAGAGACTGCTGATCCCACAGTCAAACTGTTTTAACAGTTTTGTGGAAGAATGTTTAAGGATTATTGTTTATTTCCATCCATGTGGAATAAATAAATAAATTAATTAAAAAAATAATAAAGTGCGAGAATGAAAAAAAAAACAAAACACAACCGCCTAGAGTAGAGTGGTAATTGGAAGTAAGTAATATAGTAAGGTTTATAAGTGTACGCAAACCGATTTGAGGGCTATTTTATATAAAACTATTTACATACATGAAAAGGGGATGTCGTAGATTTTAAATAGGATACATAATGAATGGCGAACTCAAGGATGTATCGAAGTGAGGTCGTTTTGACATCTTTACAATGAGAAACTAGAACCGCGCCCGCGTAAGTGGTTCAGTGTTTTTTGAAAAAATATTTAGGACATGTTTTCCTTTAATTTTTTAAAATGCATAAAATACAATGAAGACGTTTAAGAAAATTAAAAATTTTAAAGAAATAATCACTATGGATTTATTTCATTTTTACGCTTTAACTCACAATATAATATGAAGTGTATCTTACAAAGTTTAAAATTGTTAGGCTAAAAAGTTAAAAAGTTCCACATAATGTTCATTTGTAAATAATAATTGTTAATCGTTAAGTTGTTTATAAAGGTTAAAACGATTATATTTTTTGAATTATAAACAGTCCCTGTAAACTTTAAAAAGATCTGTGGGACGAGCCAGTGCAGAATTTGTTCATATTGAAATTTTATTAAAAAAAAATGAAATTATATGAATGCATGTGGTAGAATGATGGAAAAAAAGGAGACATGCAAAGGATTTATTTTCTTTTTACTTACCTACAACAGATTCTTTACATAAAAATGTGTGTGTAAAACAAAAGTGAAACTTTAGAAAAGTTTAGTACTAGATGAATTTATTGTTAGTTTAGTAGTACAGTATCCATGGACACTCATGATTGTTGTTAGCATAGTTGTGAATTTTATTATCTTTATATTTTTTTCAAACTCAAAGTTTACTTTATATTTTAAGGTAAATGATTTTATTATATATATTTTGATGATTGGATATATATATATATATATATATATATATATATATATATATATATATACTGTGTGTACTATTATCTCTCCGGCTTATAAGTTTATGAAACATTTATGTTTTTTTTTTCTTTATCGTGACACATTTTTGTCACGTGAAGTTTTACGACTTAAAGTGAGTCTAAAAAAAATAATAAAAATAATTATCTCTAAGGCTCTAAGACTCTAAGGGAGGGACATTCTTATTACTTTCTAAAATGTTTCTCTTATAATTGCTATAGTGTTTCAGATCTAGAAGGTAAAGACTGATACGAAACTACTTACTACCTAATTAACCTGTGTGGTAGTTGTTTCAAGTTTTGAATATCAAGTCTTTAAAGTACTCATCTGTATAAAGTGGACAAGTTTTAAAGTTTGAGAATTCAAGATACTTCATAGAGAGATAGACTTTAATTAATTATTCCTGCAAACTTGAAACTAAGGAACCTAAGCAAGTTTTTATTTTATAGTAATTAAGTAATTTAAAATTAAATAACTCTTTAAGTAATGTACTTATTTCAAGATTTCGTATTTATATTTCGAAAGGTCTTGAGTGTTTTGTTGGCAGTTTTAAAATAGCTATAACTGTTAATATATACAAATCAAAAGATTTTCACGTGTCATTCCATTCTAATCATAATAGTTCTCCTTTTAGTTCATCTTGTAAAATAAGGGATGTACTTAAATATTGTTTCTTCCATTAATTTGCCTACAAAAAATATTTGTATATAAAAACATATCTTTACATAATTATCTAAAATTCATGCGTATAAAAAGCTGAAAGGAAAAACAAGACCTAAACAGGATAATAAGACAGGAGGAGAAGGATAATAGTCGGGACGCGATTAAATTTTACAAGGCTCCTTACTCAAGATTTGATTGCGTGGAGGATTGGACCCGACATCTCTGTTTTGTTTTAACTGACTTCAAATATTTCAAAAGTTTTTAAATTCAGCTGATTTTTTTTTGTGTATTACCGCATAATTTTTTACTGGGTGAACCAAAATTGATGATTCTTTTATACGATAGCTCGCAGTGGCGAGGCGTCCATATAAAACGGTTCCCACCAGCTTACCTAACTTTTAAAAATACAAGTATGAGACCTAAAAAATAGGTTGAAAATATGGAGCTCGAATTGTAATGAAGTTTGCAAAAAAACAAAGTCAAGCAAGCCGTGAGAGTTAAAAAAAAGGTCGTCAGGAAAATATTGGGTACAAAATTGCAAAAAAAAAAACAAGCTCTGACATCTTAAACACCCTAAAAAAAGGTTATCACCAAAATTCAATAGTGAAATCACTAAATACCCTTACATCCTATACCGGTTTCCCTAAATATTATATTGGCTTCTCTAAATTTACCGGCTTGCCTAACTGAAATTTTCACCCCTCGCCACTGATAGCTACTGATTCTGGTTTGGTCCCAATTAAATTGATGTAGCTCAAAAACCACTTATCATATAGCTATTCGTAATAATTATATTTTTTAGTGAGCTTTCTTTCAAATCTTTTTTTTTTTTAAATCTAAACCTTAACGTCTTTTTATGCGCAGTGGAGTTTATTTTTTTTTGTATATATTTACACTTTTTAATTAGGATAGTGTTGAGATCTTAACTTGACTTCGTTATTAGGACTGTGCGATGGTATATTTGGCAATCTTCTCATTTAATTGATTAATATGCAAATGATTACGAAAAGTATGTGGTATATGCGAACCCCGTTGAGTACTCTAGTATTCCGTCATAAGTATGAAAATTTGCGATAGTGGTTGTTAAAATGGTTTTAAACTGTTATAAATACTAAAATGATAAAAGAAACCTATTTTTTTTTAATATCTTTTCAACGGTTAACGTAAGAATTAACTGATTCTTACGTTATCTACAATCGATCTACGCTTTTGTTTTCTACAACGATACAATATATTATGGTTTTTCATGGCAGGTTTCAGATCTTTCGTAAATGTAAATTGTACACTATTAAATTAAAGGGAGTAGGTAGCGATCTAGTCTATTTCTCCACCTTCCACTAATTTTAAAGACATTGCGTGTGAAGTGGCAGAACCCAGAGACGTATTTTGTTTAATCATAATCCGAGAAAACGAAAGAGTTTTAAATATGACTACTATTGAAAATTAAATTATATATCTTCGTATTTGTTTTCAATTAATATTATTCTTGTTATCTTATTCAAATAATATTATTATCATAAAAGTGAAGCTATTATTAAAAATTATACAAAAGGTTATAATATATAATTATTAAAATAAACATTACCCCCGGAGACGGTTTCTAGGGTGAAGGCATTGAACCTCCACGTCACAGACTGTCGCAAGATGCACTGTAAAGAAGCATAAGATTAATTATAATATATCACTAAAATTAAAACAAAATTAAAAGCTATATATAAATCCGCTCAAAAATATCGCTCAGCTACTTCGCCAACTTTACTACAAATCATACATATATCTTTATCATAAAGCAAACAATTATAAAAAAAATAAGTAGTAACAATATCAATTATTTTTAATTGAAAGTTAGAGCATCTCCTGCAACTCAAACGCTATCGCATCGGTAAAGCTCTTAATTTATGTATATAATTAATTCTTTGGTTTTGTGAAAATAAGCTAAATGTAGCGCTTGATTTAAATGATCCATTTCAACTGTTCACAGATGTTGGCTTTGAATGTGTAAACAAATAAGTCATATGATTTTATGGGCATTACTTTAATTTTAATGAAATGTGACTTTAAGGATTATTATCAGACACCAATATTATTAACAATACTTTCAATCGATTTAGATAGGTTGAGTACTTGGCACGATGCCAATTTTTAGTATATACCTATGTTATTATGTAAGTTTGTATGTATGAAATGTTACAACCAAAGTAATAAGTCCAGGTATTACATATACTATCCAGCCTTTAGAAATAATATATAATGAACTTAATTAAGAAATATGTAAATCGAAAATCTAACCACATTTTCTTCCTATTTTATAAAACTTGTTGTATGTCTTATACAATATAATTGAATAAGTATCGCTAAACATTTTAAAATTTTATTTCAATTTACTTTAACTATATTTCACGGCTCAGCGGTAAGCCGTGAAATATATTTAAAAATAAGCAAACGAACGTACAGACAGAAGTCACTTTCGCTTTTATAATGTTAGGTAAGGATTAGTTCATATATTATTGACAGTTGTGACCGACAATTTCACCAGAGTACAATTCTTCTATTATTATAAGATACTATAACCGCAAGCGTTCGAAAATATATCTATACATATAATAGTATAAGTAGATTTTTTTTAATTACAAAAAAGATGTTTAATCACTTTGGTTGTAACATTTTTTTACTTAATATTTTTAAATAATCAAGTTTGATATTTAGATATTTTATTTATTTCTCCATATAAATACTTTAATTTATATTAAGGAAGCGATACGTGACACGTCCTCGTTCATGATTCGAGGCCATCACCACGATATGTGTATACACATAGACAGGGTATGCGATTGCCCCATGAATATAAACAAAATCTATTTAAATTTAAGACGGGTGTCGAAGTGTAGGTGTGTCGTAAAGAATATATTGACGGTGACTTTTGTACAGCGTTTTCCTCTTTGTCTTAAGAAGTAATGCCCATATTTCGACAAGGTTGTAAAAAAACAAAGAGTGATCGCACGACATGGTTATTTCGCAAAGTAACGCGCGACGCTAAATAAATTCGACTTGCAATGTTAAATGAGGCTTAACGACTTACGTTAACAAATATATACGAGCGGCATTATGCGTCAGTCAGTAGTCCACTTGCCTGCACTTGTCCAAGTTGCAGGTCGTCCAGGAGCGCAGCTTCCGTGCTCAGCGATCTGGTGAGAAGGCGCTTTTTACGCCGTTTGTGCATCGTCAGAAACCGGCCCGTGAAGAACTTGGGCCTTGGTATGACTTCAGTTACTGCTTGAGTGACTACTATAGTCACTTCTTGAACTGTGTACAAAATAATACATTTAAATTTCACCTTAATTAGTATCTTATTTTAATAATATTATGTATTCTTGTTATTAAATAAAATAAATAATCATTAAATGTTATGGTGACCCTTAAAAGACCTGTCCATATATTCTAGTAGTGTGATGATACAATTAAATGGAATCGTTAGTACGGAATCTGATGGACACAATAAGCGATTCAACGATGTGACAACGTGATAACGATACAAAAAATTATCAGAGTTAGCGCTTTTAATCGATATTATAGGCTTTGGTAATAAATGACTTAACCTGAAATATCTAGTGTACGAACATTTCGCAGTCAGTAATGCTTTGTATTTTATAAACGAGGTTGTGTAAATGTATAGATTGTAAGCAACCAGAAGCAGAAGTAGCTTCATGAAAACAATATAATCAACTAGTAAAGCGAAACAAGAAAATATTTGAATGACACAAGAAAACGACTAAGTGTAAAAATCAAAGAAAATCGATTATAAATGCTTGCACGTCACACTTGGTATGTAACGTGCCACTCATACATTATAACTAAATTGCGTAATCACTCTAGTAATACTTAAACCACAGTTTAGATTGCACGCGTCACTCCGCAATAGTTTCCAGAGGGAAACGTCGCATGATATTTCCTACGAGACGTATCCGTTATCTTATGAGGGATCTAGTTGCTAACTTTAGAATTACATTATTATAACAAATATTTGTACAGTATTTTTTATTGGAATTATTTTATCGAAATATTTTTATGTAATTTATAAAAAAAAAACAAATAGTCAAGCAATAGAATATATTTATAACTAGATATCACGGCAAACTTCGTTGTGCCACATTTTTGAGGTGAAATCTTCTTTAGGCGCGTTGGGCATTTTTTGAGACGTCAAAAAACCATTGAATTCGCGTTACCTAGTACCTACAGTAACCGAAACTTCTGTATATAAGTATGTAAATATATGTGAAATATACATACTCTTATTGTTATTGATTTACTATTGAAACATAACGCATAAAGAGTGCTATCGCTAACTCCTTACGTGTAATGTTGTCCTAGTACCTATGTTTTATGTTAGTCCAGGTTTAATTAAATACTCAAACACTACAAAGCTGCTTTAAACACATATTCGTGTAATTTCTTTATAGTGTGGATTAAGATAATGTCTAGTAGATCACTTCGGCAAATTTAAATCAGTTGAATTATCAATAACTCTATATATTGACATATTTTATTGATATATAACTGATGTTTTAATATTATAAAAAAAAACTACCTTTTATTTTTTATTTTCTTATATACAAATTCTTGTCCTTGTCAATAATTAACACAGAAAGAAAAGAATCACTCAATTTTATCCGTTCCAGTTTTATGCCTAGAAAAATATATCTTGCAACAGCTGCTAATTGCTAATTAGTTTGCACAGGTCTCCATATACTGTCGATAGCGGTATTATTGATATTAATTCAAGAAAATGCTCTGGACCTTTCATACATAGCTGCCTCGGTTTAAGCTATGATCGAAACATTCGTTGAATTTTCTACTTTTTTATTTGTCGTTTTATGAGAGCTTCAACTAGCACTTCAATAAATCAGAAAAGCGAACAGTGATGATTCGCTACCTCAGTTTGTAATAACAAAATATTTTTAGTAAAAATAAAAAATCGATAGTAATCGATTACTTCTCAATAAATAATGTCAACATACTTTCTCTTCCTTTTGAACTTTAGTATTATTTTGAACTTTAGTCTTTAGATGTTCTAAGTTTTATTTGTTTATATGTACTATATGCGACTCGTTACATCGATCAGCTCCACCTTTTTGCGTGGTTTTAATATAATTTAATAAGAACTAAATAATATATAATAAATAAAACACAATAAGGGTATAGAATATCACATGAGTTTTACAGTTCTGCAATATTTTATTAATCGATACGCTATCAGTTTACGAGATCACTAGAATAATAATCCTGGATTGATACAGCTACAGCACTACAGAGTTGGTGTTTATCATGCCATGTTTACTGATCGTTGATAAAGAGCCAGTAAAAGCTTGTATAAATCGTACATACTAATGTCATCTATATCAGCTTGCTGGTCATTATCGGCTCTGTGGGACTCGTCACGATTATCATTTATACACTAAGATAAACCGAAATTATAAAAAAATCTCTTTTATGTTCTAAACTAAGCAATATATTATAATTACAAAGCGCTTGGATAAATTCTTCGTGATATTAAAAAAAATATTTAATAATCTTATTTCGCTTTCTTGCTTCCAAGTGTTTTAGCAGTAACAAGCACACGTCGAAGTCAAGTATTTCAGCTATTAAAAGTTAAACGTAAAAATTATTATAATATTGTATCAGTTAATTCAATTTTGAAAATTTTGTACTTAATTTGTGCAGGGTTGAAATGTGAAAACTATTTCAATAGTTGCTTTTATATCCGCATTAAAGAACATTGTTTTCTTGTTATCTTATACTTGTTCATAAATTAGTGTAGCTCTGCATTGAATTTATAAAAAATATTGAGTTATAATACACAAACCAAATAGGTTTTCAGTATGACAATAAACCGTTTGTTTGATCTTATTGTCGTTATAGAGCGGTAGCGGATAATTGAATCGGTGAGTGCAGAAACAACGTAAGTCCGGATTTTCAAATTTTGCAAGAGTGAGAAAAACAACACGCATCTTGCCTTTCTAAGCTAGTTTAAATCGATTACGAATTTTTGCATTTCTTGTGACTTACGTTGTTTCTGCACTCACCGATTCAATTATAAAGTTTATTATTTTTTATCAAATTTAAAAATTATACTCTACTTTGGTGTAATATTACAATACTATTTAAAATTTTGTATTATGTTTCTGGAGTATAATATATACTCCAGAAATATAATACAGAATGTTGAGTAATGTATTTTATGTCATACACTTTTTTTACATACAGTTATATGTACAGTTATAGTTCTTTCCTTCATCATGTGACATTTTTATTACACTGAAGTTTCATTTCAATAAACAGTTTATTACTGTGAACATTTTAGTTACATTTTTGAAAATTATGTTATGCACAATATACATTCCATAAGGATATTTAAAGGTTTTTATTTGGATTCCCTATTTGTTACTTTGTTTGGGTAAGTAAGGTAATAAGTAATTGATATTTAACTCCCTATCTTATTTCCTCTGATATTTGACACTCAGTAAAGTATCGCACAAGCAACGCAAGGCAGTATTAGACTTGATACAACCAACCGACACTGCAATATCAGTTCACTTAAGCCTAAGATATAGGCCCCAGTGACGCTAAGAAACATTGGGTTGCTCCACCGACATCGGCTATCAGTAAACTATAAAGCTCACCGAACCCCGACGATCACGTGTCGCAAGTTGTATGACCATCTTCCAGCATACAAGTATCGCATAAGCAACGCAAGACAGCTTCAGACTCGATACAATCAACTAACACCGCCATAGCAATTTACTTAAAGCCGGCCTCAGTGACGCTAAGTAACATAGTCCACCACCATTGGCCACCGTCATCGGTTATCAGTAAACTATAAAGTTTACCGAACCCTTACAGTCGCGTGTGGCAAATTATATCCATACAAGTATCGCTAATACGACGCAAGACAGCTTCGAACACAATACAACCACCCAACTAAACCATAGTAGCAGTTCACTTAAACCAGATGTTTCAGTCTCAGTGACGCCAAGCAACATTAGTTAATCTCTCTTAAGCTCGATCACTTAGATCCACTATGTTTTATTAGACTTTCATTCGTATAAAAATCACGGCAATTTCCTCTTTAATGCCATATATCATATTTATATTTCATATGCGGTTCGAGTCTTACATCACATTCTATTTGTTGTACATTAGTATATAGGAAGGTGGACTCGACACCGCTGCATCACCACATGCTGCCTCCCTATATATGCCACACAACTGACACTCACTTATGACATTCGGGAGGGGGTAACCTAAAACTTGTACTACATTTAATGCGTGATAATCGCCGCTACAAGATGGCGGACACGCCATTTTGTAGCGGCGGCTATCTTTTATTTCTTATATTCAAAGAACGAATAGAAAAGCAATGATCGCTATTATAATACTAAATACACGTGACATTGGCGAAATGATTAGTGCTCAACTGGCACGCTCGAAACGCCATATGATAAGAACCAAACCAAACCAAACCAAACCAAACATTTAATGCGTCATTACATGAACGACAACCGCGTTTCAGACATGAAACACACAATGTGACATTTCCATATAAAGTGACATGTTCGTATGTTTTGTATACATAAAAATTATATATTTATTTTCCTTTAACATTATATTTCATTTGTATTTCAAATTTTATTTATAATTAATATTTTATTAATATTTCATATTTTTATTTATATTTCGATTAGTATTAAACTACATATCGTTACACTATGCGCGGGATACAGAGTCAACTAAAACAAAAATGGCCCTTGTTCATAATGTCATAATATAATGTAATTCATAAAAGAATTTTTGATATCAGAAATAATAGTAAAATGATTTCTAGGATACCCCTGGTTTCCATCAATATAATAATTTCGTTACAACGATTTCAATGTTTACAAATAATGAGCTACACCTTACCCTTGAGAAGCAGTACCGAGAACATGTTCAGTTAATTACGAGTCTATCTATTATAAAGGAAATCAATTTTTATTAATACTATAGTATATTGTTCCATAAAGAGATTTGTAAAATAGCAATAACTTTTATTTTGTTACGTTTATTCTAATTTTGAACGACCATACCGAAAGATTTGATAATTTCAAAACATAATTTACTGCTACGAAAATAGCCTAAATGATGAATTTATTTATTCAGTTAGAACTCATATGATGAAATATATATGTTTTTACTCGACTGTCAGAGGAGGGTTATGTTATTCGCGCGTATCATGTATGTTTGTAATATTCTTTATTACCTCATATCTTCCAAGCCCCTGGACCGAATTATATAATTAAGGTGACGTTAGATAGATATTGACTCTCCAAGTGTTCTTAGATATGTGACGTCACCTTTAACTCAATATTACTTTATTTATATTTACTTCCTAAATTTGAAGAATTGGTTCAGTCGGTTGTTTTGATCTTTATAATTACGTGTGTTATATTCATAAAATTCTTATTAAAATTGACCATCTATTGATTATACTTTTTTTAACAAAGCAATCGGACATAATTTCTGCAAATGGAGTAAATCGAGCAGCGTGTCGTCATTAAGTACGTCCATAAGGGGCTATCACCGAAAGCTACCCATGATGATCAATCAATCAGGATTCAAGCGTGGTAGAGTGTGAAAGATGTACCCCGCTCTTGAAGGCCTTCGACGTCCACTATTGACGAAATTATTTAATAATTTAAGTACTTGATTTAATTATGAGAGACCGCAGATTAAAAATTAGAGAGATAGCCGAGATTATAGGCATCTTTTATGAACGAACTCAAACCATCATAGTCGAATTGGGTTTCAAATGCAGATGATTTTATTAATCGTTTTGTAATAATGGACGAAATAATGATCCCAGCATTACTGTACGCCAGAAACAAAACAACAATCAAAAGAGTGATGAAGACCTGGTTCACCAGCCCCCAAAAAGGCTAAGGCGATTTTGTCGGCAAATAAGGTAATGGCTTCAGTATTCTGGGATTCGAAGGGTGTGATTATGATTATCTTGAAATTGGGATGGGATTACCTATCAGCCTATAAGCTCTAATTACTACTGTGTCTTACCACGTCATTTACGAGAGGAAATAAAAGAAAAACGTCCAGGGATGCTCAGAAGAAACGTCCTGTTTCATCAAGACAACGCCCGTGTTCACACGTCTGTGCAATCAATGGCTGAAATCCACAATTGTGGCTTTGAACTATTACCGCATCCGCCTTACTCACCTGATCTGGCACTGTCAAACTTCTTTTCGTTTAAGATTTTTGACAAACGACGAGGTCAAAACAGCAGTAGACGTATATTTTGACTCTAAGGAAGAATCATTTTTTTTCAACGATCTAAATGCTTTGAATGGGAGATAGCAAAAGTGCATCAAACTTTATGGTGATTATGTAGAAAAACAAAAATATAACTGATTTAGTATGTGTTTATTTTCTTAGTTAGGCCGAATACTTGTTAATCCACTCTCTCATTTGTTAAATGATATTTTTGAATCTATCTTTATCTTTTAAGGTATACTTTTTTCTATGACGCTAGATAATACCTTTTACACGTGTGCGTATGGCAGATAACTGCCACACAGGAACAAACGGTACTGCGGGACTCACAGGTGGTACTAAAAGTCCAGTTTTAACCTTCACCACCTACGTGAGACGCCGATACATGGTTCGCGCATACTTCTACGACGCCTCATTAGACAGCCCGTCAATTGCGGGCCAAATTCGCCTTCAATGCGGTTTGGGGTTAAGGTAACGCATCCTTTCTTGGCCTTCGGGCATAGAGTACGTACCTTGTCTTTTTAAAAAAATAAGTAAAAATAGATTGATTAGTTAGCCGTCATAAACGGTATACAATAATACTTGATAACACACCGCACAGTTTTCGTTTCGCTTTATACCCTTACGGTAGACGTTGATTGTTAAAATGTGATACAAAGAACGATGAATTAATATTTACATACACATAGTAACAGAGTAAGTGTAAATTTAAAATTTTGATGATGATGTATGAATGATTGTATTCAAAATGAAGAAGTAATTTAGAGAGAACAATACGTCCAGAATCATTCATTTGATGCAATGACATCGATTGCAGAGTTGAAATTTTGCGTGCTCATTAAACGATATTTAGATTTAGATCTATTCCGTCATTTCTACAGTTCAAACTAATGTAGTATTGATAATTTGTACAGTTGCTGGAGAGAAACTGATCGTGTACCGACCATGAACAATATACACATATTAGGATACGATAGCTATTCTGATACTAATGTTGCACCACTGAAAAAATATATTAATAGTTATAATTGATATATAATAGAGTTCAGTCTCCAAATTATAATACTCTAGTAGAGTTAATTTGGATAAGAATTCATATGATGATAGCGAAAGAAACATACAAGTAATTTTCTTTTTCTCTCTTACGAGTTTTACCGACTAATTCAAAAAACGTTTAATATAATATGTCGTATATTACAATAGTATTTTTTTCTTTATGATCGTTGTTTGGAACTCAATATAACGAAAATGCACGACGATAAAGAAACAAATACACAAATTTACGGGACTAAGTGTAACTGTAAAAGAATGAGATAGAAATACATTACATAATATTTTGTACTCTCGATATTTGAATATAATATATCTTAAATACGTTATATGTAGTGTAACTCCTTACTCGCTGTTAATTAGTTTTGAATTGGTAAGAATTTTTAAAAAACTGGTCCAATATCATTTAATTTGTTTGCTACTTATATTACATCTATTCTAACTCCAAATTGTCAACGACCGCAAATGCGAAAAATATGCAGAAGCTTGTGAAGCTCTCTGCCTAGTAGAAAAATATAACAGATATAATTGAAACGAAAGTATGCAGGCTAAAGCTCACAGGGACTCTAAATATATACAATGAACAAATTATTTATTAAACGTTTTGAAAGATTAAGGATAAAATAATGGCAATGGTGGGTAAAAGATTAAGGAACTAAAGATTGATTAGCCCTCCGCAAACAAACAGTGTTCATTATAAATTATGTTTCAAAGGTTATTTAATTGAAATAAAAAATGTGTATTTATAATACGCAACTAAATACATCTATGCAATATTATTTAGATTAATCGAAAAAAATGGTCTAATGCTCGTGAAAGTACTCTATATTAAAAATTGAGGCATTAATACAAGTAGATATAACAACGCAAGACGACAAAATATTTGCTTGCCATTTTATTAACTGTGCGTAGGTCGGTCTTGAATATTTTGAAGTGGGGTATTTTCATATCAATACTATAATAAATCGGTATAAAAGTGTGTCTGTGCATTGAAGATATTTATGAAAAAAAAAGCAGTTTAGGGTGATGTAAAAACTTTAATATAATATCAATCTATAATTTTTTAATTTTTGTCTGTCTGTTCATCTGTTTGCACGCGCACGTCTTTGGTTTTTGACGGATTTCAATGAGACTATCTTTGTTTTATAGCTATTAAGCCTAAGCAGGATTTTGGGTATAAATAATTTCGGAAAGTGTGTAGACCCATAATTAACCAGCTAAGCTATGAATTCTAAGTTGACATAAAAAAATTCAAGATTTGGAACTTTTGATAAGGAACTATAACAGTCCAGTTAATTAATAACATACTCGTATAAGGAAATATCGTCTTAATAAAAATTATTCAGTTTGATCGTTAGTTATGATTGACATATAAAAATTTAAGATTTGGATCATCGGGTGAAAAGCCCTAATAGTTCAGTTAAAATATAAGAAAGAATAAAAATTTGAAGAAAACTTGTTGAATGTAATAAGCATTTTCTGTTGATATAAAAAAAAAAGATTCTGGATGTTTTTTATGAGAAGGACAAGGCAAACAAGCGTTCAGGTCACCTGATGGTAAGTGATCACCGCGGCCCACGACCCCGTGTAACAACGAAGGAGCTACAGGTGCGTTACCGCGCACAAACAAAGCGCGTCTATTCCCACCTTTGAGGTGGGAATAGATGCGCTTGTTGAAGGTATCCATGTTGTATCAACCTGAAAACGATGCCGCAAGTAGGCCGTTCCACAATTCAGTGGCAGGTGGAAGGAAATTTCTACAAAACCGCACAGGGCTGGAGAGGCACGTGTCTAGGTAGTGTAGATGATACTGAATTTTGTGACGTACTGTGCGGTCAAAAAATCCTGTAGCAGGAATCAGATCAAACAGTTCCTCAGGATACTACTCATAATACACGCGGTAGAAAACTCACAACGAGGTTACGTCTCTATGCAACGCCAAAGTGTCAGTCAAGCCTTTCTGATGAAGAATCATAACAATCCAGCTAAATTATTCGGAATAAGGAAATTGATGTATGTCTCTACAAAAGTTGTTCAGTTTGATGGGCACTTTCTGTTGACAGTGTCTGACTATAAGCGCGATGGGTACGAGCTCGATCTCCACTCGGGGGAATGATTATATACCAAGGTCTAACAATATTAGGATCTATTTTAGATGAAAATGACATGATAAGTGGAATAAGTGTGATGTTTGAGTTTGGTTAGAGGGAAATTTTTGTCTGACTGTTTTGTATTTGTCTCTTTGTGCGCACACATATTTTAATTTACTTTACGGATTTGAATGAAACTTGTTTTGTTGTATAACTCTTAGACCTGGGCAGCACTTAGTGTAGAAATAATTGTAAAAAAAAGTTCTGATGTGGAACCTTAATAGACGAAATAAACTATAAGGAATTTAGAAAAGCCACCTTATACATTTTTTGTTTGGCATTTTTCGTTGACATAAACAAATTAAAGATCTAGAATATCAGATGTAGATCCACAACAGTCCTGTTAACATATTACATATAAGGAAATATCACCTTAGTGAAAATTATTACGTGTGATGTGTAGTTGCTACCCGCAACTAGTTTCAAATATATAAGTAAGTATGCACTTAAACCATAGGTTCATTTATACATTGCATTAAAAATATACGTTATCCCGTCAAAAACATAATTGTGAGAATGGGAGTCAAATTTAATATTAAGGTATGTATGGTTGACTACTTCATTGATATAAATGTTAAATTTATAAGCTTGCATCCTATATAATTTAATATTTTTATTTATTATCTTGATATATATTTATTTATACGAAAGTAGATAAATGGAAGCTCAGGATTTTGACGTGGCTATTTACTTATAAATAAATATCTTTTTATATCTTGGCACCTATTTTATATGTCAATTCTTTTATCGGCGAAGTCGACAACCACGCATATTCTTAATATTGAACATGACTCACACTATCATATTTATGTTTTTACCATTTTTCTTTGTGAAGACATAGCGATATAGGGTTATGTAATAGTATGCAAAAGTTATTGGATATTTAAAATAAATAATTAAATTGCTGTAGCCTACAACATTCGAATGATTTTTTCAATTTCCCCAAGATCCTGTCATTACATTTTAACCCATTAAACAAATATTTAAATAATATATATTGACATCTCAAGTAAGAACCGTCAATAATAATATAAAAAACCCTACGCTTTCATTTTTATCTGAAAGTGGGATAAGATTTTAATGTAAACATTAATCTAAATAATTGATAAGCCTTTATGTAATACAGATTCTTATCGAACATTTTCAAATTTATATGTAACCCACGTAACAAATCATCTTTAGCAGAATTGTAGGAAGAGATGTAGTAATTGATACTCTCACTTATCAATCGGATTTCTATGTCCCAATTTTCTTACCACTAATTTCATCATCAAACGAAGCTTAGAACACTCTCGATTAAGTCATTAATTTTTTTTTTAACTTGCACTTACACTTTCCGCTGAATTGAGGCATTGCGTGTTCAGTGGCGGAACTCAACGCCGCACTTTGCCTTGTTACCAAACCCAAGAAATGAAAATACTAAATTTTACATTTCCTGGAGTGGGAATCGAACCCACAACCTGTCGCGTTTACAGTCGCACGCTCGTGCCTCTGCGCCACGACAGGCGTTAATATTCACTTTTAGTGCGCTTTTATTCTTTCCTACTTTCACCACCTCACAACTTTTATACGGCTCAACTGATTTTCATCAAACATGTCCAAGAACATTCGCACATAAGTCATCTTTCATACAAAACGAAAAACAAAATTGAAATCGCTTTATCCTTTCAGGAGCCATATGATTATATAATGCCATTGATAGTCCAACAGACACACAGACAGACACATCAATCATCTCTCTTTTTGCATCGGGGTTTAAAAACATTGTCACAAGTCAATATTATTTATACCCTATCCTAATAATGAAATCATTAATTTCATGAAAGAATTGCTTCATGTGGGTATTCAAGTATGGATATAAATCTGCCAAGTTTATTAAAGGTATTTAATAAGTACGTAGGTAATAATATTGCTAATATCAGATTACTAGAACTTATAATACAGTTTATGTTTCTTTAAAAATATATGTCGAAAAAACACGTTTTTATCGCGTCTATAGAACGGCAGTTATCTGAAATTTTTTTTGTTCTTAAATAGAGAAAGAAACTCTATTATATGGTATAAGTAGAGCATGCGATATCTTTGACTTATTCCAGACAGTCAATAGCATTTACTAAATCATTTCATTATGTTGGTCCCAAAAATCGCTGAAGAATGATCTTGTCGTGTCTTTTGTCCAATAGTGGTAAACATAGCGCACACTTAATGTGCAGACTTGACAGATATGCCTTCAAAATCTTTTGTATATGGACGGATGAAATGAACCAATATCATCTTATTGAGACAGGTACAAAGGGTAATAAACGTAGCTAAAATTCGTTACCGGAACATAGCCGGCTACCGGGACGCGATCACTCTGCGGTACTGTGCCGTGTGTCCAGTATAAGTGTCTCAACCAGACTATTATGCCCTGATGATGTGAAGGTAACAATTAGTTGGGATAAAATATAGCCTTTAATTTTTGAGCCATTGATGCTCGTGAAGCAACGGCGCTCTGGCAAGCAATTGAGGGTCCTATGAGCTATGATTTAGCGACGTATTGTGTATCCTCCTGTCGCCAGGGAACACTTGAAAGATCGAATCTGTTCCTGTGCCTACAAGTGGTGGTCGAGGAAAAGCACTCTTCATTTTTAATAAATCTATGACCGGCAGGAATTTTACGGAGTCCTCAATCATGGCTAGTACCCGTTGTTACGGGTACTAGCCATGATTTACATGATTCTATTTATCGTGAGGGAGAGACTGTTGTCTCTCCCTCACGATAAATAGAAGATAAGCAAAAAAAATAGTTAAGTCTCTGCATTCTACATTCGCTCATTTCTAGAGGCAGTCGCCAATTTCAGTTGGCAGTTACCAACACTGACATATTTTTTTATTTTCCTCGTAAAAACGCAAAATAAAGCAAGATATTGGATTCTTCCTCCTTTTCTATAACGGTACTGAAAAGGCTTATTCTATTTTAAAGATGTTCGTATATATCCAGACCGGTTTTTTAACTGCACGAGAATGTCAGTACAATTGTTCGATAGATTCAATCTGGCTGCTACAACAAGTGCGCAGAGACTGACGGCAAGCATATACATTTACCAACACTCGATTTGGCTGCGCGCAGCCAATGCCGTGTAACATACATGTTGCAATGGCTGCTGCTGCCGGGAGTTCGGGTCTGTGCGGGAAGCCTAGCATTATTATTGATTTATATATTAAGTAATTACTTTTTTTTCGTAATTATGGATAAGTCATTATTGACGACTATTAAAAATCATTTAATTGTTTAAGACAACACAATAGACCTAAATGTATAGCAAGGTCAGTATCGATATGTTATCTGATAGCGGTACTAGAATTTTATAATTACATTAATATAATTGATGTCTCAGAACTATTAATATCATTATTATAGGAGTAACTAGGAGGTGCTAATCATTGTACAGTCATTCATAAATATTGCTTATTATTGAGCAGAAAGTGCATTAGATACAAACAATTTTTACCCCATTTTTTATTTACATCCTTTAATTTTTGGCCGTATTGTGTCTTTACACTCGACCTTGGACAAAATCGATTGCAGGTTCACATGTGGTATGAAAGATTTGGTCATAGAATTATAAGTATTACACTTTTAACTAATATCCAGCAACAATATGAAAAGTTGTTGTAAATACCAATGAAATAAAATAATTGATAACATACCACTATGGTGTTATCATAAACATTACATCAACCTAATTGTAAACTATCTGTAATCAAGCAATTAACTCGCTGAACAGTAGCCAATTGTTACATAAATAATATAATAATTATTGAGCTATCAGTTTATCGGGTATCTAATTTTAACGATGATTAATTCTCTAGATCGAAATTCGATTAAGTAAATATTTTTAAAGCATGGAGTTACGTATATAACGTTTTATCCTGCATAACAGGGTAGATAGAGATAACCTACTGTCAAGACACTCCGTTCTACACTTTCCGCTAAAATTCGAAATATTGCGTATTGAGAGGCAGAAGTCAACGTCTCGCTTTGTTTTATTAGACTGGCGAAATAAAAATTAATGAAAATAAATGAAATATTTCTACACGAAATCAACCCACAAATAATTGTGTTTACATTCAGACGATGTTCCATTAGGCCACTATGATTTTAAGCATGATTCTTTGGATTATTATTATAATATAACGGATAAATTATGATTTTTATTAAACAGTCAATTGAGATGGCTCTAGTAGCTTTTAAAAAAATGTAATATACATGTACCTGTCAAAAAGGCATTTAAGATGACGAAAATAATTTGGAAAATATTTTATTTACCGGCACCATCATTTAAAATAAATCATTTTATAAACATTTAAATAATGTTGCATAAAATGAATTATATTTAGTAATTCTGTGCCAAATTTGTAATATATTGACGTCCGTCTTAGAATTAAATGTATCGATCAGAAAACAGTTAAAGCTTGAACTTGAATAGTCATAACTGCATTAACGTATTCGTAACGTAATTCATACCTTTATGTACAACGTCTGTCAGAACAAAAAAGCCGATACTTTATTTTTTTCATGTTTTTTATAAATTTTCCTTGGTTTAAACATTAAAAGCTTGTTCATAATCAACTTTAAAACTATTTTCAATAGAAACCATAAATTATAACTAAAACTCGCAAACTCCAAACTACCTGAACAAATTTTGGATTTTGATATTTATATTGTTTTAATATTTTTTTTTGTATTTTTGACGAGCTACCAGCTCTCCAAAGGGTGCGTATATTTACTAGACTTCGCCTTGCTTTCAACGTTTAGTTTCTTGTGATAATTGGATTAAAGACGTTTAATTTTGCATACACGAACAAGAATTTTTTAGCAAAAACTTTTTACGTGATATACTGAAATGGTAGATAAATATAATGTTTTTTATTTATTTGAATAACGGGGACGGCGACGGCTATGTCCACGTTAGTGAGTTTTTGATAAATACAACATTTGGCTATCATTCCGTCTAAATCTAAATGGACGGTAAAAAGTTTTGATTCTAGAAAAATGTTCCGGTAAAAAGTTTTCATTCCAGATTTTTTCTACACATTGTATCGTCCCGTAAAAAATGAAGAAATGGTTTGCGTACAACGCAAGGCATTTCTTAATTTTTTCACATACTAACGCAAGTCTCGTCAGTATTGTTATTTTTTGTTAAAAACAACTGATGTTTGACTGATCAAGACATTATAAAAGTAACAAAACGTTAGGCAGAGGGAACCAGAGAACTAATGTTAGGACTTAGAGAAGAAGATTCCGTTCTCTTATATTATTTCTGTTCACCACTTTCCACCGAATTAAGGCATTGCGCAAAACCCTCAGTAGGACTGAATTCAACAATTTACAGATTTACAATTATTTATTAGTGATAACGTTACCTTTGAAATAGACTTGATCGAACATTTCATAACCAAGACTTGTTATTGTTTATAAATAATTAAAGAAATAACCTTTAACACGCTAACGCAAATATCTTTTCATAACATTTATAAAACACATTCTTAATACTTTCATAGGAATTGTCCTATGAACGTCTTATATTGTGCGAGTAGCTCGCTTTTGCAAGAAAAAGATGGAGTTAATAGCGTCTGTACACCCGCAATTATAATGCCATAGGAATACAATAATACGAAAGCAACCGTTTCTACATTTTTAATAATCTTTTTTTAAGCTGCATATGCTGATTATCTAAGTCTATTCGCCAGGGAGGCCTCCAATATGATTTGAAGCCAGGTAATTCTTTAACAATCTTCTTATTATTAATTAGTTTTAATAAAACAATGTTTATATCGCTACATACCTCTCTTGTCAAAATCAAAATAATCTTTATTCAAATTGGCAAGCACTTACGAATAGTCAATTAACATTCACATGTCTGTATTGTCTGTCCTACCAAAAGCTACTACCGGATTGGAAGCCAGTTCTGCCGAGGAGAGCCGGCAATACACTCTACAACAGTTGCTCTTTTCAAATCTAATTTTACATAAATATCTTCCCAAGTGATATCAACATATAACTCTATACATACTTTACTGAAAGAGTAAAGCATTCTTGGACAGAATAATCACTAAAAATACACTTTTCTCAATAGTACGTTCAAGTGGCAAATCTGTAATTATTTATGGAATTTCATTATATATATACGTATACCTTATGATAAAAATGATTTATCAAACTTTTTCTTTTGAGTAATCAGCTTTTTTACTTCCTGTATTGATACCGTGTCTACCACGGGTCTTAGAATATATTTCCGTAAATATTATTGTAGATGTGTGCAACAGTGATGCAACAGTATGAATACCCGTTTTATCAAACAAATCTTGCAGAGAATCCCGAGCTCCCATACAGTAAATAGCCCGTACTGCTCTTTTTTAATATCTACAGCATTTTCTCAGAGTAATATTTTATATGACAAGATGTTATGAAAATAAGTAAGCAACATCTTCAGTGAGGAACAAATCTGTCTTCCCTTGCAGATAAAGGGAAGACAGATTTGTTCCTCACTGAAGTAGCAAGTCCAGAATTATTCCTAAACATACCGCGGTGTCAGAAAAAATAATAATTTCATAGTTTAGACTCAAGTTAAGCTTATACCTCTTTACATGATTTAATTTTCATAAATTCTAACTAGTATCGTTAGGATACAATATACAGCACATTACCACCATTAGGGGTTTATTTCTAAAAATCTTCTCTTAGTGCTCCCCTACAGTCCCCAAGGTACAGAGTACAGAAGTTGTATACAAACTGTAAAATAAATAATTCTTGTCGTTTCTAGAAATTACAAATTTGCGTAACAAAAACGGTATTTAACATTTTTATCATATTGTTACAATTATACTAATGATTTCAGGCTAAATTTGAATCAATAAAATATTAAAGAAGTAAAAACATTTTTTTCTATAGTGAAGACGAGCAGTAAACATAATTAACGTTATCACTGTCCACTATCTAATCTGTCACAATAGATCTAAATATAGAAATCAACATATTGTTTATATAAATAGGCAAGCAATTTCGAAATGTTGATTATCCTAAAAATGTGATTGTTGCAGCCTTACCGGAACCTAGTACCAAGAAAGTTCTGCTAAGAAGAACCGGGAAGAAGCTCAACAGTTGAAAAATGAACAGATAAAGTCATTTAAAATAACTTATAAAACAGTGAAACGCTTGAAGCAAGCATTGCAATAACGTTCCCGATTTTTTATATTTCTGGCAAAATATATTTCTTTAAGTATCTGACGTCCCGGAAAGCGTCAGACTCAGAACTTCATATCTTTTTTTCACCGACTTGTAAAAAAGGAAAAACTTCTCAATTCGACAGTATTTTTTAATGTGAAATGTTTTAGAGGATACAGGTGGAAGGGGGACAGTTGGACAATGTAGCAGTCCGCTATCAGAACCACTACATTTAGGGGAAAGGATGGATGGGAAAGGGGAAACCTGGCTTATATTCCATCGAACCGGAACACATCATTAAATATTTGGCGGTTCTTTGAAATGATAGTGGTCGCAAACCAGACGGAGGACGAACCTCTTATCACCAAACTACTGGGATACTCGCCTCTTACGGGAAGCTACCCAGCGGCGGAGGGAAATTGTATTCTAACCCCGTCCCCTCACAGGGACGAATGATAGCATAACAGGGATGTTATGCATAGCGTAACATTTTACTGGGTAAAGTAATTTTGATGATTCTTTTTTTATTTTAATTGTTAGAGCTTCTGATGGTGTAGTCTCATTTAAATTAAATTAAGAGAAAATATGATAAATAGTTTTTGAGGTATTCGTAATAATCGTTCGTAATACGTCGGTTTTCTTTTTTTATTAAAATCTTAATTATTATTTTCATACCTTAAGTGTTTAGTTTATTCTCATACTAAGTATTTGATTATTGACATTCAAATAGTTCATTCAAGTATAATAGTTATGGTGCAAGTTAAGTTCAAATGGTTTTGGTGCGTTGTAAAAGCGGCATAACTTTATTTGTGGTAATTTATTTAAAATATTTTTATACTTTAATATTTTATTTAAGTGCTATGATACTAAATATTACTTATACCATTTATATTTTGTATATTTTGAAAAGTAGATTCAAAATGTTAAAAATAGGACCATATTTATATGTTTTAGTAGTAGTTCACTAGTATTTAAAAAAAATTGGAAATATTACCCATGTCGTCGGAGTCGTCAGAGAGCACGGATGATCTGTCATCTATTTTCTGAAACAAAATATCACTTTTAACATTTATATAAAAAATATGACATCAATAATAAAAGGAAACTGGAATAAGTTTGTTTCTTTTGAAAAACAAGAAATATATCTCGTGTATAAGTAATGCGCATTTATAAAGATTTGGCCTATAAAACTAAATTTACTCTAGTTAAAAATAAATCGTTGCTACTTTTAGAACGATGTGACACTGGCCGGTTAGCCAACGATAAGTGTTGGTATGTGTTAGATTTGAAAATAGTGATTTGTTTAAATTAAATGATGTCTACTTACAGTTGTGGTATCATACTACATATTACTATACAATGGAATAAACTTTAGATTTTAAAAATCTGTGAAATTTAAACAGACTTATGTTTATGGATATTGACGAACAAAAAGTATTCATGATAAATTAATAATCCATTGAAATTTTAAATTTTTTTTGGACTTAGCGTGATTCTTACAGAGGATACAGTTTTGTTTTTTATAGGTCAAGAGAAGCGGGGTCAAGGAAGCTTACATTTGACCTTACTAGGTCAAATTTAAGCTTCCTTGAAATAAGCATCTATAGATGGTTTATCTGACACGAAGTATTAGTAAATTTGAGAAAACTTTAATATTTTATAATTTTATTATTACAAAATAAATCCTATACATCTTCGGCCTTGTGACTGTTACACGTATACATTACACTAAAAAGTTAAGTTACCTATAAATGAAAATCAATGTAATTTTTAGAACAATTATACATGTGGTGGTCGTAATTTATTTGAAGTATTTTTTTGAAAAGCTGAATGAGAAACCCAGATTTTTATTATATTGCACTAAGCCAGTTGATTTCGACTTAGTATAAAAACTAACTGAGTAAGGTATAGTCGTGTAGAGGCGAGTACTGAACATAGCACCGAATATTGCAAACCGCAGTGTCAGCTTTTACCAGCTTTTAAGTACGAAATTTTCTCAGAATTTTGAAATAGATAAAAATGTCTATACTTTTTTAATCTATTGACATACATAGCTTCATGCTGTATTCCGCATACAGCAGGGTAGGCAGAGGAAAACTAGTGTTAAGACACCCCGTTCCCCACTTTCCGCCGAATTGAGGCATTGCATGCTAATCTATTTATCATACGAGTATTTTAATTACGTGCCGCCGTTGCGACAACGCGATGAATGTGGGATTGAACCCTAATCGGTTGATGTTTAATACAAATTTAACAAATTTAATCTTTAAGTATTAAACAAATTTTATAAGTTAAGTGTAAGTAAATCAAATTAATATGAATTTTACTTTCATATTACAGCTTTAGCCCTACCATATGGATCTTTTTTATTTCTAAAAATCGAAATTGGAAAGTTTTTCGTTGATATAATATCATAATTGAAGATCTGATCTGATCTGACTAGTTGAACTATAGTAGAGATTGATTTCCGGTGGAGGTTCAGTCAGATAATTTATAATTTTTAAAACATTTGCCCGTCTGTTTGCCTGTTTATAAAAAGTGGGCATTCACTTGAAGTAATTACAATCGTGGGGCGTGCGGAATTTCTGTTTTCTACAGTAAAATGAATATGCTTTGCATGTCTCGCATCACTTCTTTCTTAATTCAAGTGAATGCCCAACATGATGTGTGGAGTAGTGTGGTGACTAGTACAGTCAATAGGCCATGAAACGTAACTTTTTTGTTTTAAAAGGCGACACAAGCCCCACAGACTGGAAGTTTCTAGTGCTATGCTCTAGTTACTGTGGACCGTATTTGGCTACTCATTTATATTATTTACTCTATTTTATAGCCTGTAGTACATTTATTGTATTATTAAGTACTCATTACATGTACATCTTTACGATAAAACCATTTAAAAAAATACTTAACTATTCAACTTTTTTTTGTTGTTATTTGTACAAATATGTTTCTAAAAATTTGTTTTTTTTTTTAACTTCACGCTGTAACCAGTATATAGCAGGGTAGGCAGAGGGAACCAGAGAACCTAGTGTTAAGACACTCCATTCTCATTCAACAATTCCGTTCCCCACTTTCCGCCGAATTGAGGCATTGCGTGTTGAGTGGCGGAACTCAACGCCGCGCTTTGCCTTGTTACCAAACCCAAGAAATGAAAATAGTAAATTTTACATTTCCTGGAGTGGGAATCGAACCTACAACCTGTCGCGTTTACATTCGCACGCTTGTGCCTCTGCGCCACGACAGGCGTCCAAAAATTTGTATTAATTAATTAATTATTAAGGCAGTGCTGAATATTTGCAGTGCTGTTATAAATATTCCTATAATTCCAGTCTATATTCTATATTATATTTCTATTTTGAAAGTGTCAATATCTAATAGACATTTTGTAAAAAAGAATCATATCAAAGAAACATAATATAAGTATTTTTTTAAACTTTTAATGTGCAGACTATTCCAGCGGCTACATTAAGGCATTAATTTTAAACTACATATATATATATATATATATATATATATATATATATATATATATATAAAAAAAAAAATATATATATATATATATATATATATATATATATATATATATATATATTGTCTCCATAGAGCCAAAAATCACTAAATTGAAAAACCTTGAGATAATGAGTTAGTTTTGAAATATTTTAAAAATTATAACGTGTTTTCCGTAACGTAGCCTTACTTTTCTGGTCTTATTTTAAATTTATATTATTTATAGTAGTCATAGTCATCAAAGGTATAACCTCTGATGACTTAATTATGAAACGTTTTGAAAATATGTATTAATTTATTGTTATTTATGAAAACTGACCTACTTATGACTTAGTTACATACTTTATAGAGTATTTAGTGATTTTTGATTCTGTTTCTAGTTATTTTGAAGAAAATTAACTAGAGTTCCACTTTACTCTAAAGTGGAACTAATTGTCTCATATACAAAATGTGTATTGTAAAAAAGAACTATCTAAATATTTGTAGTTTATTAGCTATTTAAATTTTGCTTTAAAACTTTAAATATCATGTGAATTAGAAATAAAACTATTGAATTAATTATGCAAACCAAATAAACAAAAATATTTAGATTAAACATATGAAAAGAAATAATACCGAAATAATATCTAATATACATGAAATACTATATACTTAATTATTTTTTCCTTTACCATGTAGGGTCCAAAGACTAGACTTATTTACTGTTCACATTTCGTATAACAAAAACGAAAGCAGTCACAAAAATAACATTTAGACAATAATTTAGGTAAAAAATGTGCTTTTGATGGCATTGATAACCGATTATGGCCACTAGGTGACTTTTCGCTCTTCGGGGACGATATATTCGTGTATAGTAGTTTATAAAATATGTTTATAAGTCTGATATAGGTTTTGACGCTGGAAAAATAAAGAGAAAAGCTAATGGCGGCATTGACTGTTGCAAGGTAATGATCATTATGCTTACTTGTTTGGTACACAAACGCAATAGATAATTTTATGGACCATGGATGCCATATTATGTTATACTAAGGACTTTCTGCCATACCTCCTTTTCCTTTGAAAACCAATAAGAATCTGTCCATCTTTATCACAAATGTTGTGGTGTTCACTTATCTCGTGATGCTGTGTATTGTGAAGTAAATAAAGAAACCGTTGATATATTACACTTACCTTATTGTACTTTTTACATGACATCCCAACTACAAACTATGAGCCCTACGACTACTATATACATTTACATTTTTATACTTTAATAGATTGCTATAAAAGTAATTCATTACTACAAATATTGCATAATAGGTATATTGCAACTCAACAAATACATATATTCTTATACTTTGTGGAAAATAACATATAAGCTTTATTTGATACCGACTGCCACACTAGCAGATTAAGGTAGGATAGTTCCTGCTGAGAAATAAATGTGCGGTCTTACTTGTTTTGCATGATTATAATTTCAACATCTCAGCATAATACAACTTTTGTATTTCGCGTATTTACACATATTAAATGAAACTCTTCTTAACGGATTAATCACGTATATTTTAGAATTCGTAAATATATTTTTGGAAACTAGACGTTTCACTTTATAGTATTGATATGTCCGTGGTCACAATTAAAGTTTCACCTAATATCTCCTACGTATTAGTATTGTTATCAACAAAATGGCATATATTTTCCAGTTAATTTAAATTCTGCGTAGTTTTAGTTTTATTGCAAAACAAAATTCGATGCGATATTTTACGTAGGAGGTTCTGATTTATTAGTTTTAATTTATGATTCGTTCTTTTTAATCCTTAGGTAAATCTTCTAATTTTTGTAACTTCTTTTATAGCTATTCACTTCATCTTAAGGAGATGGTGTAACTAAAATTTAGCATAATGTAATGGTACCTTATAAAAAAAAATCTTAATAAAAAAATGTTGTTGAAATGCTTGTCTATTTTATTAGTACTTGGTATTTATAAGAAATTATAAATGTATTTTTAAGATTTAAAATATATTTTAGGTTAATAACATGTTTTGCTAACAACCTTTTGAAGCTACAAGAGGAAAAGTCAAGTAATCATATAAATTTTGGCGTTTACATAATTAAATGTTTTTAAAATACATGTGAAACAAAATGTAAGAAGTATACAAAAAGTGTGTGCATTTGATGAATGGCTATCGAGTAATAATAATTAATCAAGTAATTCTAGAGTTGGGATGTCATGAATGGGTAATTTATTCGCAATCTATGTCCATACTTATTTCATTGTGTTCACCCTTGTTTCGATTTAATTAAACTAGGTGGCTAAACTATTCATTCAACTTTTATAATAAATTTCAAGTTCATGCAAATTTTGATTTTTTATTTAGAGTGTTTCATATTTTATTAAATATAAAACATACATATTTCATATTTATAGACTCTTCTACATCATTTTTATTGTTTCTCTATACACAATTTATACTTTTAATAAAAGAAATATAGGTAGTGACAAAAAGTCATGCGGATGTTCAATTAAGACTTATAGACTATAGTATATTAAATTAAGCTAGGCCAATAAAAACAATATAGGACTAACATATATGATTAATGTTATAGCTTGTTGGCAATTATAACAATTATAATACTTTAATGCTTCCTATAATAACAATTACAATTGTTATTATAGGAAGCTTCTAAGTTGTATCACAGTGCCGGCTAAACATTCACAGATAACAAAAAAATGAATATAGCAGGATTTGTATATATCATATGTTCTTATTAAGCTACATGAAAATTCTTATGCACTTGTTAGAACTTATTTTCATTGTTAGCATCTCAGTAGGGAGATTATAATTTTTTATATTAGCATTTTTTTTTAGCTTCAAGCTTTATGCTTTTGTAGTTTAATTTATTTTTATTTCATTTCTATTAGATATTATAATAGAGCCAGGTATGTTTTACTAAATAAATGTAAAACAATATTAACAGTTATTTTTGGTAAAAAAAAACTATGAATGGCAAGATAAATAACAGATGGACTGACTAATAGTATAATTATTGAAAATTATTTGGTACTCATTTCATTTATTTATATAAATGTTATAGTTTATGTATAGTAACAACCTAATTCTATTAAGAAGACAGGTGACATATCTGGGCAAAGACTAAAACTATTTGCCGTTACTATAGTTATATTGATGAATTGAATTCAATAGGATTTTAGTATGGAGTGTTGGAATATAGCTACCTAAAAAATGTTTAAATACAACAGTAGTTATGATAATATTTTATGGTGCACTGTTAGTAACAACATCCACTATGTTAAATAAATTACATATTGTATCATATACTTGTGATGAGAATATTGACAACTTTTAAGTTCTATAGGCACTGAGAGTTACTAATTATCTATTATAAAAATACAAAGTAACTTTAAAAAAAATCAAACAAAATATGGGTATGCATCACATTTATTTTGTATTATGATTGACATTATTAAATGGTAATGCAGGAAAAAATTGATTATAATTTTTTAACAAATATTATATATACTTTTAATTTGTCTCTAAACAGAATATATATTTTTTAATAATGTTAATATATAAAAATTGAAATATATGCCACTTAATGATCAACATTCAGCAAGTCATAAAATGACTATGTGAAACCAACTTTCACTCCTGTCAAACAGCAGCAAAATTAAGACAGTAAGTTAATGAAAATAATATGAACAAATTATGTAAAAAAGTAAATAGTAAAATGAAAAATAAATAAATATTTGACAGATCAACACAACCATGTGTCGTACCATTTGAAGGTATACTTAAAAACGCAATGATTTGTATACATGGAATGGACTGCCGATAAACTTCTTATTGGAATGAGAAATAATACAATGTACGAAAAGCTTAGGTAAAGGTAGCAATTAAAAAATCTAATTCTTAAGCAGAATCTTACCAGAGTGTCTTGGTCGCCAAGTTCACGGTAATAAGACTCACTGCTCCCTCTTCTGCTGCTTATGCACATTGCTTTTCTCAGCATGCTCGAAAGCATCGTACAAAATCCACATTGTTGCATAGTTGCTATCTTACGTTGCAAGTAAACTATTAGAATATTAGTTAGAAACTGCGGAAACCAGCAGCGAGATATACTTCGTTCACCACTAGAAAGCGCACTAGTTACCCGAAACTCTACATTTTTAAACCACTGACCAAATCAAAATACTTTATAAAGTTAACAACATCGTTTGTATGTCATGGTTTTAAACAAAATGATGTTTTAGTTAAGATAAATCGGGACAGTTACGATAGCACGCGGCAATCAAGATGATAGCTGGCGAATAACTACGGCACTACGTGCAGCCAGCTGCCGTACGAACCGACAACGAACAAGCTAAATAGCATGAGCGCGCGCTTCTCTCTTGCGACGGCGCATCAACGCACTTGCGTAAGTGTGATATTTATTGTTAAGCTATTTTCATTTAATTATTCTGATTAAATTGTATTTAAATTGAATATTTTAATACGAGTTCGATAAAAAAATACTTTAAAAAATTCTATTATGTTCTATTCTCATTCTATATATTTTAAATATTCTATACTTTTTCAGATATCCAAAAATATTTACAGGCATACGTATAACGTGTACGTTGCAATCTAAAATAAATTTCAGTAATAACATAAAATATATTTTTAGGTACAAAATAATCTTTTTATTTATAATTAATGAATTGTCTGTATGATAAGGTTTATTGTGTTGCTATTCTAAAACGTCATTTTTTATTTTAGTATTTATTGAAATTAAAATTTTATGAACAATAATTTATTAAGTAATTACACTTAAAATCTAATATATACTAACAAACTGCGAATAAAAAGCATTGGCGTGCAAAAGAAATATTTTTCCGATATATCGTTTTTTTTTAAATAATTTTGGTGACAACAATTTCGTAATAATAAAAAATTATGGAAACAAAAATTATTTTGTTTCCATAATTTTTTTTGACTTATTAAAGAAATCAAATAAAATATTATTAAAGTAAATAATTTTTTAAATATATACAACATCGTTAATACATATGTAAATGTTAAATACATTAAATTTAATGATACTTCGACTAATATGAATTAAGAAAGTGTACAGAAAAACGACCACAAACAATAAATTTAACCAAGTTCAATGTTAATTTTTTTTAAAAATTTTACAAATTGTAAGATTATCAACAGAAATATTTAGCCTATATAGTCTTATAAAGTGAAAAAATTGTATAATAAAAACCTTCTATTTTTAAAATAGTAACACAAAAGTAAAAGTTTTTGCTTCTGGCTTGCAGTGTTGAAATTGTTCTATATTTCTATAATAGATGGCTGCAAAAGTTGATTAGTTGACGCTGAAAGATGGCGCTGCTACTTTACACCAATTATAACTTTATCTTTACAAGGACGAGACAACTGATTTTTTCATGCAATATAAGTTTTATATATAAAACAAAAAGTCACATTTTCATTACATATTTCATCTCTGTTTCCTAACGAAATGTAAGATGGCAACGTGTTCGTGTCATCAATTTTAAGATGTTTTGTAATTGCACTAGATGGTGCTTTTTCTAATTATTAATAAATTGAAATTATATAAATAGTAGGTATGTGTAAATTTATCGACATTCTTCTTAGAAACGAAAAACATATACATATGCATTATATTTACATAGAGCTATCGGCTGGTGTATCAGCTACCTTGTCAAGCCTGATGTTAAACATACATACAGTACACGATGACACACGCTTGCCTAGAAAATACCTGTTGACTCTTGATTTGAAGACTCCTAATTATATATATTATGATAGTATGAGAAGTTAAGAATATGTTTTAATATAATTTGCATGGCGAAGTTTTGAGAAAATCGAGGAAGAGGCGTGGATTACACTTCTGTCGCGTCATACGGTTAAGTCAAATAGCATTGGCAACAATAGTGTTATTTAATACTAAATTAAATATTACTATGCCATCTTGGCGCAAAGGAAACCGGGAACGGAATGTTAGGTTCTCGTGATCTACCTGCTATGCAGTGAAGCTGAAAAAATACTATTGTCTGAAATTTTGCATCAGATATTTCAGACATACAGAGAATAGCGTCATTGCAGTGTTGTTAGCTCGTAGTAACTCCATGTGGTATAGACGGAATTATTTTGAGGCCGAATTTCATTGTCAAAAGGGTGCTTAATGGAAATAGTATGGCCAAACATTAATATAAAGTCGAAACAAATGAAATTACGGGCATCAAGTAGTATAATATATGAGTAAATGTGACTGATTTAGTAGTTCATAAAAATATAAATAAGAGAACCTATATGCTTATAGTAAATTATATGAGAAGAAACTGCTTAGCAATCCATGGGTTCACCGTGCGGGTGCCGGGCCCATCGCGTTCCAGAGAGAGGAGTTTCGAGGGTGCCTGGAATTTACGACCCAAGTGTAGGTTTAAGGAGCCCCTTTAAAATGCGCATTAACGTTCACCTCCACTGTCCGCGCTTTTCTATCTACCTAACCATATTTTAAAAGATTCTACTTATGCCGTCTTCGAAATACGTGCTAAAAATGAACTGATGCTAGTTCTAGAAAGGCCGAGATCTTTTAGTAGATTATAGAGGAATTTCGCTGTTATACTTCTCGCGCCTACTTCTACCGCGCATAAATTAACCCTAAATCTATTCCTGGTTAGTTCGTTGGTAAGTCCGAAGTACTTGTTCACCTTGAAATGGTAATCTTTAGGAATGTTTGTTTCCCACGGAACTCTTAGTTCTACTAGTACTACACGTTTTAGGCTTCTAGAGAAATGAAATATGTCCGGTCTGGATGATGAAACACGAACATCCTCATCATGAGAGTCCATTTAGATGCTTGTTCCAAAACTGAGCAAGGTTTCTGTGCGTATATATTATTACGTAAATTATATTATTTGTTGTGCAATTACATTTTAGGCTTCATATATGTATAGTTTCTGAAATATTTTAGTTAACTCGTTATTCTGTTAACAAAATAAAAAAAACGAAATTTAAATAAATTTTATTTCACATCAGGACAAATAAACATAACATTACACTACAATAACTTTGCAAAATGCATATAACAACATTTAGTTATTTCATTAAATTAATAATGTAATAGTAAAAAGAACTTTTATAAAACTAAATAACAAAGTCACTAGATCGATTTTAAATTCAATATTTTGAACATTTTAATATTTCGAATTTTATTGCTACCTCGTATTCAAATAAATTTATTGCAATATCGTAACATTTAATTCAATGCAATTAAGTGCGAGGTAAACTTAGGAGTAGATTTAACTTATATACGTACATATGTATAAATTATATATTAGATATAAGTATAACTTTAATTCTTACCACTATATTATATACTACGCAAATTAGTGAATATTTAATAAATATCAAAATAGTAATGAACTCATCATAAATTAATATGTACTGGAAAGTGGTAGGAGAAATGCTCAGTATTTTGTGTTTGTTTGCTCATTAATTACATACAATTATAAACATTTATTTCGATTTAAAACTAGATGCCTGACATTTTAAACGCTTGACAAGAAAGTTTTATGGTTTTCCATTTGGAGGGTTAAAGAATTCCCAATGATGGTGATGAATTGTGCGGCTGTCGCTTAAGCCAAACATGATTAGTCCTGCTATTAACACGAGAAAAATGACCATTGCCATTTGTACGTCTCTTTTATCTTCTGTCCCGTTTATATAAGACATAAATGATTTAAAAATATTCCTAAACGTTCTACTAATAGAAGTTTGGCAAACCCGAAAGAATTGAGCACCAGCTTCAGTAATTGACGGCTCATGAGCTTTAATGGGAGGCATGCGTCTCGGCGAAGGTCTTAGTTTTTCGTCATCAGAACTAGATTCACTGTGTAAAATAGCAGGTTTTCGTTTCGTTCGCCTAGGCGGTGGAGGTATCGGATGTTGTCCTTCTAGTTCGCTAAAATGCCTGTCTCTAAACGGTCTAGATTGCGTAGTTGTAGCAGTCGTAATGTCTTGCAAATAAGAATACAGTAAAGGGGCTAAATCTGGAGGAGGTGGTCTCTTCGGTGGCGATGTTTCTTCAATATAGTCCTGTTGAGAAGTAGTTGGCGGTGATGTAAGTAATATATTTTCAGTAACACAACTTATTTCGCTTCTAATTTCCGGTTGAGGCATTTCTGTTTGAGTCTCCTCTTCTCTGCTTACTGGCCTCGCAGGTTCACTTGCCTCTGAAGCATGAAGACCTGGAGGTATAATGGTTGTAGATATTTCAGCAAATTTTTTCACTATTTCATCTATCACTGTTTGCGAAAATTCGATTCCGCTTACAGAAATATGTCCTGATTTAGAATCTAATTCATTCACATTTAATGTCATGCCTTCAATATCGGATACCAGAATTTTAGTAGCTTGTAACTCAGAAACGTTTAAACGACCTACGTCTAAGTCTTTTACTTGAAGTCGTTGTGTAACTAAATTGTCTAACTGTGCGTCTTTTTGAATATCTACTGCTCTTTCAAGAACGTACTGATTATCTTGGGCTCTTATATTTCTCACACTTGTAGTTGGTGTAATTTTGGATTTTGGAAGTGGCGGGACATCTGGAACTTGAGAATCCTCTATGTCTATATGTTGAACAGTTAAGGATGCTTCTGTTAAAATTTCTTGTCTTTCATTTATTTTTGTTGGACTTGAAACTCTTTTTTCTACTAATATTATTGTTGGGGAAGATCTTCCAATGCTTGATATTTTAGGATCTGATTGCTTTAATGATTTCTCAGACCTTGATGTTGTACGCGAAATCGGTCGTGATTCAGTAGGTTTTTCATGAATCTTACCTAACATTGGTTCTTCATCAATAATATCTCGCAATGAACTAGACATTGATATGTCAAAGTTTTCATCTAATTCGAAATCTATATCGTCTGGTAGTGGATCAGTTTGTGTTGAAACTTCAATTTCCACCACTTCTTGTGACCCAGTTTGCAAGTCTTGTGTAGAGGATTCGATATGTAAATTAGTTTCATGTACTGATGGTTCCTCACAATCTTTTTTTCGTTTTGGTCCCCTAGGCGGTCGTGGAGGAGGAGGCAAAGGTCTGTCTTTCATTTTATTTACAACTTCACCGGACTGTAATATTTTATGAACTTCTTCATTCCGAGGCTCATCTATTTCTACATATTGCGTAGTATCTCCATTCATAGAACTCTTCGTGTAGCTATTTAATGTCATAAGGCTTGTTGAGGATTTCTTTCTTGGTGGACGATTAGGTAAAGATGTTTTACTTCCAGTAACAGTGTAATATTTTCTTTCTGAACTATTACTTTTCCGTGTTCTTATGGGTGGCGTTTTGCTTTTTGAACGTCTGGATTTTTTTTCTGGCAAATGTTGTCCTTTATCAACAGTAGCATATCCTGGGCTTTCATGACGTAAGCTTCTTTCAATTTCTTCACCGTCCGCCGCGATTATAGGTAATATTTGAGCATCAAGAATTAACGATTCAGCACCGTGAGATGTTCTATCATCATCACATAAGGATGTTGCTCTAGAGCTTCTTGAACGAGTACGTCTTGGAGGTAATGGGCTGTTTTCTGCCATTGCTGTCTCTGCTACAGGAACTATATACTCATGTTGAGTTCTATAGACAATGATCTGTAAAATTTATAAAAATAGTATTTTACACCTTTTTATATACGTAATGTCTTTTAATGTTACTAAGTAATGCTTAAGATGATTATTTTTCTAAAAGTCATAAACATTTTACCTAACTTTGCTTAATTCAAATGAAAGTAACATTTATAATATTTTTCCATAAATTATTTAGTTACTTTTGTATTATAAAGAATAAAAAAGTAGCCTATAGTTTTAATGATTTTGAATTCAAACAAAAATGACTTTCAAAAATGCTTTCATATTTACCAGGTCACTGTAGTTAAAAACTTTGTGCAGACATAAGCTTTATCTATTTATAAATAAATGAAAATATTTTTAAATAACAATTTAAGATATTACGAGCTTCATTTTTCATGTCTATTTTATACACACCGAAGTATATTAGTAGTGCATTAAAATGTTCAATAATATGTCCAACTTTTCCAGCCAAGTAGCAAAAATATGTATGTTCATATCATGTGAGATAATTTTTATATGCAATATTTATAATTATAATTATATGAAGGGAAAATGAGAGAAACTTCTTAGCGTCCCATGGAATCACCTGAGCTTGAGGCTCTGGGAATTACTAACCAAACTTAAGCGGCGTCTTTAGTATACATAAGCGATAACCTCTACTGTTCAAGCTCCTCTCTCTACCTAACATAATTACCTTGTTGACCAATTGGTCAGCTTATTGTAAGTTCGAAGTATTTGCTTACTTTGAAATTATGGTCTTTTGAAATATTTATTTTCTAAGGAACTATTATTATTAGTATTAAAACAAATATAAAAAGTGTAATTTGAATATAACTATAGGCATTCATTATATATTGAATTTTGAATTAAACTGGGTCAACGGTAATGGCGGTCGTCTAAAAATACAATTCGCGTTCCGTTCCAAAAGTTTATAGGTATCTGCTGGACAACTGCCAGTATCAGTGTAGATAATATACCGCACTGATTTAAACTCTTATACTTTACAGTACTTATGATTATCCTATTACTAATAATGCTTTTAAAAATCCTTCTCACATTTTTTTTACAATTCCAAATATTGTGCCACGATTAATCATTGTCAGTTTCTCCCTGTAAATAAATATTTAAACGCAAATGTATAATTTATTTTATGGTTAGAACTTGAATGATTTTTGTTTTAGTTGATATTTTACGATAATACTAGCTACTTCTTGCGATCTCGTTTTTGTGGACTATAAATACAAAAATCCAATTATTTTCCGTTTCCCCAAGAATTTTGAGTATAATTGCATACATTCAATAAACTAAGTTGGTTAACGCCATACGAGTATAATTTGGAATATGTTTATGAATTTATGTGTGTATGATACGTTATTAGAATTATAATACTTACATCTTCAACTTGCTCTCGAGGAACTTGCCATGTTTCAGTTGAATTAAAGTTGTTAATATCGCTAAGAGACGAATGCTTAGCGGTATCCTTGTGTTGTAAATTTTTTTTCTTCCTCTTTGGAGGCATTGGAAGTGTTTGAGATTGAATTGGTATAGTATCTGGGTACTCTATGACATCATCGTTTGCATATTCATGTATTGAATGAAGATCAGTAGGAGGTCTAATATCATGTGCTGATTTATGTAAATCATTATCACTATAGTTAATATCTTCGTTAACTTGCTTGTCATTTAAAAGATCATCCGATAGCCTTAAGTCTACCTCGCTAAATTGCATACTTGCGTTCATACTATCATCAATAAATTTTATTGATTCACAATCTTTTTTCTTTCGTTTAGCTCTTGAGGGTCTTACCGGAGGAAATGTGTAATACCCGTCATCTCTCTCGTTTATATCTTCGGTTGAACAGACCATATCTTGTCTGTCTTCAGTAATTAATTCTGGATCTTCATCCTCATCGTTAGCATAAATATTTTCTCTGTTTATTCTCGTATCACTTCCCATATCAGCGAGAATATTTTTAGGAATATTAAATGCTTGTCGTATTTCATCACTTAAGTATTCTCGAACTTGAATATTTTCGTGTGAAATTCCTCTCGGTCGTACAAAAAATTCGTCATTATTAATTTCGTTTATATGTGTGTATTCTTGCTTAGAAGGAGCTGTGACAGATAATATTTCTTTATGATTAGGCTCGATTTCATTAATATTAATGTTTTCATCAATATATTCTTGATCTAACTTATCAAAGTCGTACGTAGCACTAAAATCTTGTCTTGCACCTATATCATCGTTGTAATTGGCTGCTGCATCAATAGTTCCATATTCTCTAGGCTCTTCAGGACTGTCTGGTATATAAGTAGAAGGTTCACCATGCTTTTTATCTCTCACTCTGGTAAATGTAAAAGTTGGAGGTGGTGTTTCTTCTCTGTTTAATGTAGGTGAAGACGATGTTTTTTCAATTTGGGCTTTTTTCTTCCGACTAAACAGTCTGGGATAGGTTTTTGCTTCAAAATCAACGCTAGCTACATTTTGTAAATCCGATGTTGACTCCGACTTGTTACTTTCAATTTTGTTGTCTTTTTTTCTACCGAGGCTGGGAAAACTTATCTTAGGTCTTTCAGGCATTTTAAACTTCGGTAAATCTGGAACATTAAATTTTGGTCGCTCTGGAAAACTAAATTTCTTACGGTCTTTCATAGACAGTTTCCCAGTCAAATTGATTGATTTAAATTTAGGCCTTTCAGGTAAACTAAATTTCCTTTTATCTGGTAATGTAAATTTAGGACGTTCAGGAAATGAAATTTTTGTTCGTTCTGGTATTTTAAATTTAGGCCGTTCAGGAAAATTAATTTTTGGGCGCTCAGGTAAACTAAATTGTTTATTTTTCAGATTGTGTAATTTAGTTTTGAGTTTACCCGCTTGTGACTTTAATTTGCCTGTTCCTTCTTTAATACGTTGTTGTATTTTATTTTCACTACTTTCTGAATTCTTACTTCGACTACTTCGTTTTAATGGTAAGTTTTCTAATGCTGATGAGTCAACTTGACTTGTACTAATTTCACATTCGGTTCTCGAAGCTGTTGAAGGAGTATTAACAAAGAAACGTTCCTCGATATCTTTTTGCAATATCTCAGCACTTATGAGCTCTTCGCTCTTTTTAATATCAACATGTTCTTTTTCATTTAACTGTTCATCTTCATCTGAAGTATTTTGTAAATATTTGCGCTCTAAAGACGTTGTGCTTGACAATTCATCATCTGTCTTAACCATGGTTGGTTTTTCATCAACACTCGGCGCTGTATATATTATATTTGGTGGTGGCTTATCTATTATTTCATATTCATGATCACTGAAATAGATAACAAATAAAATATAAAACATAGAAAAAAATGTATATTGTAAATAAAAACTATCGCTTTGACATTTTGATTATTTAACATTTCGCAAGGCGATAAAGTGATATTATTGCAAAAATTATAGTGTAATCGCATTGTTTGGTACGATGAAAGTAAGAAAAATATACTATGTATTTATATAATTGCACCCACACATGTTTCTGAAGTCATAATTAGGCCGACGGTTGGCGCTCGTTTTAGCCACAGCGATCGCCGGGCAGAATACGATTAAGTGATTTCAATATTATTTTGCACGTCGTAGCTCTAGTCATAAAATATCATTAAACATACAGATATAATATACGTTACCTTGCATTTGAAATAATATTGCTAGCACGTGAAGTTGGTCGTGTACCGACAGGATTAGTTCTTTCTGGTAGTAATGAATCGCACTGAAAAAATTGACATGCACAGCGTACTTCCGGTGTATACAATTGAACACTGCCTTCTCTTGTTGGTCTTATAGGTTTCTCTAAAGGGGTGCCGCCTTCGGAAGTCCATCGACGCAATTTACTCATAACTATCACCCGTTAAAATTTTTTTACATCCAAGGCATAGTTATTTTAAATGATTTATGAAGATGTAGAAAACGTTGTAAAACAAAATTAATTAAATAAAATTACATTTTTAAACCGTAAGCAAATGAATTAATTCCCTAGCGTGAAAGCAACTGCGAGCGCTGAACACTGATGACAATTTTAAAGAGCTTACCCGATGTACAGGAAGACGTGCCGGACAGATCTATATTTATCAGACATACATAAGCAAGAGTTCGCTTTGCAGTTGAAACGCGACGGTTATGTCATTGTTACGTGGGCTGGTTACAATAATAAAAATATGAATATATATCTAAAATAAAAAATTGTAGGTAATTTTACCTGTTGGGTCGAGACCAATCTTTATCGATGGATATGACATCTGATTTTTTTCTTTCAATATTATGAGGACTAGGAGTTGGTGATGTTTCTATAGGTATGGTAGTTGAATGGTCAATACTATTGTCATCATCTATTATCTCAGTAATAGTGATATTTGGAGAATCATTATTATGTCTTGTATCATCTTTTTGGTTTTGAAATATTTCTTCTACGTTTGCTTCTTCAGAATCCATTTCATCATCTAGTAGTGTAGCTTCTTTATCTACATCGTTTTTATGTAATTTTTCCATTATATGTTCATCAAGTTTTAAGGATGTATTATCTTCAGCGACTAAACTTGGATCTTGAGAAGCAATTGATTTTCTTTCTACTATACTGTCATTTTCTTTGTAACCAATATTTTTGAAGTTCGTGTCTAGTGAAATTTGCTGAGATTTTTGGATATCTGGCGTTTCTTCAATATCTTCATAAATATGTTCTTTTTTATTTCTAGGTGGTGGTGTATCTAAAGTCATAGTTTTACTCATTTCATCAGAGTCGCCTAACTTTATGGCACTAAATTTTTGTCTTCGAATTGCCCCAGGTGAATTTTTCAACTGCCGTATTTCTTGAATTTCCTGATTTTTTTTCCTCTTAGTCCTTGGTGACTTCTCATTATCACTTCTTTCTAGCTTATGCATGGTTTTATCTGCTAAATGTTTTATTTTATTAACTAGAGGATGACAACATTTAGTTTTTTCTCTTACTTCAGTAACACCTATATATTGCTGTTCAGGTAAGCGTCGTTTTAAAATTCCCTTTGGTGAAACACTTTTCGATTTTTCTACTGGGGTTGGTAAACATCCACTATTCTGATTGTCAAACTGTGATATTTCGATCTTTGATGCTTTGATTATGTCGTCATCAGAATCTAAGGATATTTCTTTAGAAAAATTTGGTACATGAACTCCTTCGTCTTTTCCTTCTTCACTATGTTTTCGACTGCTGCCAGGAGATGAATTTAAATTAAGTATTTTTTGCACATTATGATCCGGCGAATGAGTCCGAGATTTTGACACGTCGCGTGACATGCTTCTTCTTGGTGTTGTTTCTCTAATAATATCCTCCGCAGTAACTTCACCTTCTAGTGGTGCTTTTAAGAGGTGAGTCCAAGGATAACCACCTGCCTCACGATCTCTTTTCAAATCTTCCCATTGATAAGTTTTTAACGGCACCGGTGGATTTTTTTTTTGATTATCTGCTGACAATTCAGATTCCATATGTTTAGTTATAAATATTTTTAAAAGACTACTTATAAGTACGTTACGATTTCAGAATAGGTAACTTTCATAGTACCGTTTGTTATTATTTTTTCCTATGTTCACCAAGACCCCGCAATAATATTACCGTTAAACTAAAAACACAACATTTCGTTTCAAGCTGAGCGTCTGCTACTGAAAACACGTTGTGTTTGCGTGGGTTAGGGTGAAAATAGGTGTGAATAAGTTGGATATTATGATGACTGGCCTAGATAATTTTGGACTAGTTATGTGGTTTACCTTGAAACGTATAGTCAACATTAAACACATCCTTGTCTCACCATTCCTTACAATTATTGTTTGTATATACTGGCACTGAGCATATATTCTTATTAAAAAAACTGTCTGTAGTCTGTACAAAATCCCCGTTCAACTGGTCGGCCCGTCGTAGTCCGAGCAAGCGTGCTAAATTTAAAATGGAGCATCAACTTATTTTTGGTAACCATTTCACGTCATCAACGAAAATTCAAGGTAGTATTTTCGCTGCAGCAATCAATAAAATTCTGTATTATTTATTTAGATGACATCGATTATCTTTGACGTGTTTTCTATAGTTAAAAAATAATTATTTAACCAAATCTTCTTTGCTAAATCTTGAATGGCGTCCAATTTCTTTCACTATTTTAACAATTCTTGTGTTAAAACCTGGCTGCGAACAGACATACAAGTAATGTTTCTTTTTATTTTTTTACTGCGCGACAGCTCACACATTAAACTTTGAAACCTTTGAAAATCATTACTAATACAAGTTACTTATCAAATACAATAATATTGTTATGAACATATGTTGACCTGTTCCCTTTGAATTGCCATGTTGCAATATTTATAAATTCCCGTGGGTTTAACGGAAATTGCTAGTACCGGTATTATAAAAATGTTTTCTACATGTATTCAATGGAAATTTTATTTAAATAAAGGTTGGCAACGTGATAAAATAAAATGATGGTTAGGTTTCGTACCTGAGAAATAAGTTATTTTATAGTAATCAATTCTAATTGTATGAAGTTAAAATTAAAGTTAACATTTAATTTGCGGGAAGCATAACAAAATCTCTAATATTTGTTTGTTGGATATTTATAACGGAGTATAGACATGAAGTAAGGCAGAATACGACATCAGATATTGTAAACTAAACTTTAATTAGTAATAACAAAAAATACCATCCTACTTCTTAGTAGGATGGTGTCTAATTATATTAATGTTAAACTCGGAAAGCTTAGATATTTGGTTGATATTTGTTACTCCACAGCTCTAAACTATTACAAAATTGCAAAAGAAACATTTTTTATTTCGAATATTTTGGAAAAAAATTAGAAATAATATAAATAATATAAAATATAGTAATAATGGTTAATATTACCTACCGGTTACCTTAATAAGCAGTTTGTATATACTAAACGCAGATGTGACTTAGTTTCTAAAACCTACGACAGCAGGCTGACTCTATTTGAACTACATTACGTATACCTTGCTACAAATATAATAATATGGTTAGCGAACATCTTAACATTTACCCTCCTTTCTCTTCGAAATTGTAAAAGTGTTACTTCAAATTGGTTACTAGGTTTGACATATAAAGAAATTGAAAATCTCCTTTTTTAATACATGCACGCACTCATACACACAAGCATACACACACACACACACACACACAC